>JAJOOS010080392.1:0-78162 GCA_029582725.1 Solanum chiquidenum | reverse complement strand
GTTGGTGAGTCCTCAATGATTCGAGGGCTATGTTATGTTTCCTACTCCTATGTTTTGAGACTTTAGCTTGCAATTGTATTTTGACTATGAGGGGACCCAGTAGTATGTCATGGCCCCGTCCTATCTATGTATGTAGAGGTGTGCGTTGGACAAGTATTTTGTAAATGAGCTTGGCTCTTGTTCTATGATGTCATTTTGAAATGGTTTGCCCTTAGTCCCTATTTCCCGTTAATGAATGTTGAATGTACTTCCGCGACCGATGAAGTGTGATGACAAGTTTGAGAGGCTTGTTTGGGGTTCCTTCGGGTTCCTCATTCGCCATGTCACGTCTAGGCCCTAGGCTTGGATGTATACCTCCTCCATAACCCTTCTATGACCACTTCCTATGGGACATATAACCTTCTACGGACTGTCCTAGTGGTCTGTAGAAAACTTTAGAGATACAAAAAATCAAGTAATACTTAAGGCCATTTCTACGACTCTATTCTACGGACTTTAACAGTCTGTACCAAACTGGTAAACTTGAACCTGCAGTCAACTATGTAACCATTCTTTTTTCGTGGTGTTACACATTTATTATGTTATGTGGACACTTGTGAGACTTGTGTTGTATGTGCAAAACCTTGTGGCGGTTGGATGTATACCTCCTCATTCAAATCACCTTGGAGGAATGCATTGTAAACATCTATATGTTGAATACACCATCCTTTGTTAGAAGTCAATAAGGTCCCTGCCCTTGTTGTCACCATCTTCACAATCGGAGAAAATGTCTCCTAATAATCTAAATCTTCCTTTTAATTATACCCCTTGCCACTAATTTTGTGTTGTATCTCTCAATTGCCCCATCTGCCCTATATTTGATTTTATATACCCACCTGCATCCAATGACTTTCTTCCCAACAGGTAAGGAAACAATTTCACATGTGTGATTCTTTCCTAACATAGTTGTTTCAGACACCATAGTTTGTATCTATCTTGTATCCTAAACAACTTGAGGATAGGATTGTGGTTCATTTTTAGAGGAGAACTTGGTCAAAAAACTGTAGTAATATGTAGATAGACCATCATACATAAATGCATCAACAATGGGGTAAAGACAAGCATTGGTAGAACCTACGCCAAGACCTACGAACCATAGGTCAGACCTTCATTATTCAACTCCCAGTTGCCGAACGACGGCCGACCAGCACGGACCATCGGTCCAACCACGGTCCGTTGGTCTGGTCCGTCGATTGGTCCCGACAGTAGTTAAGTCAGGGGTCGTTTGGTCTTTTTCTTATACGTTGGACCCCTAAACTATGTCTTTTAACCCCTAGTCTTGGTCAGTTTTAGCCTAGTAAAACTAACTAGAACCTACCCTAGTCTATTCTCCCTCAAACAATCGATCAAACTTAGAGCAAAGTAGAGGAGAAGAGTCGACCAACCCTAGTTCAAGAACGCAGTAGGTTTTCATCCGTTTCAGCTCCAAAATTGAAAGATTTCTCCATTGAATTCGTCACCAGGTATGTGGGATTTCACTAGTGGGTTGCTTTCACCCATTAGGTCCCTAGAATTCAGTCTAATTCTTGATTCCCTTAATATTATCTAGACCTAGGGTTTCTAGAATTTTAGCACATCATTACGAATTAGTTACTTTAATGTTCCTACTCAGATTATCTTGATTGTAGTATCATTTTGCGTAGACTCTTTCATAAATTCAGAACCCTAGCTATGTAGTTCTTTTAGTTATGAATTACACATGCTAGGTCAAATATTTCAGAAATGCATGCCTCATATTTAAATGTTTCATTATCAGTACAAATATGTTGCATTTGCAGTTAGCATGTTAGTATTTTTAGTTACCCAGTATTACATAAATTTAGTCATAAATTGTTAATTCCATAATCAGTTGGGAGAAACTTAATATCGAGTGGACTAGGGTCAGTAACCATCAAGTCCAAGAACTACGTGCCTCGTAGATTGTAAGTCCCCTTTTATGGGCATACTTCTAGTGATCACCCCATTTAGGTCTTTGTTTTGATAGATTTAGTCTTCTCAAATGTCTAATTTATGCTATAAACTGATGTTAGTGACTTGATTTACAGGTATATGGATTGAGGAAAAAATCAAGGACACTAACAGGCAAAAAGGAACCAAACAAGCTGAAGAAATGAAGAAAGTCAAGCCGTGTGATCGCCAAGGGCATTTGGTGAATCGTCAAGTGGCTATCAGACCGCCTAATATTCTAGTGTGCCAAGCCCTGAAGGAAAGAACCAAGTTGGTGACGAAAAGAAGTGGTCGGTGGATCGCCAAGTAGTTTCGCGAAGCCAAGATAGATCGCCCAAAGTTATCGACCTTGAGGATGTTGAATGTCAAGGCGAAACGGCAATGGAAGATATCAAAGGGTGGCTCGCTGAGTGGTTCGGCGAGCCCACCTTACTTCACCGAACAGCGCTTCGTGGCTTATTTTCGGCGACTATAAATTACATTTTGACCATTAATTTAGTATTGAACTTTTATGGAATTTTTATCAAATTTTTATATTTGACATCGAACTTACAATACTTTTTTAGTGTAGAACAATTTTCTTAGTAGACTTGAAGGGTTTGAGACTCAATTTGGAAATTTCGCAAGTGGGTTTTGAATTTTCTTCAAATTGGAGCATTGTAAAGCTTGAATTCCTTTTACCGAGTTGATGATTAATCGAATTGGTAACGACTTTTATCTTTTTATGATATTTGGCTAAAACTCCAATTCTTGGGGTGTGATCATGTGATTATGGGTTGAAATTGTTAATTACTAGTTTAAATGGTATTTTGAAATGGGTTTAATCATTAATTGTGGTTTAATTTATGAATTGTAGTAGCAAATGCAGTTCTATTTTAGTGTTGTTGCCTTGCTCGAGAGAGTGGTTTTAGAACTAAAATTATTGATTAATAATTTGTATGTATTGGGTTGATATGGGTTCAGCTCGAGAGAGTGAATCCTAAATCCAGTCCTACCCATCTTACTCGAGAGAGAAAATGCATTACCGTTTTGGGTTGTTCTTAATTGCTATGATTGTTGATGTTAGAGAGAAATCACTTGAAATGGGATAGTTGTTTGAGAGAGAGCTATATCAATTATAGTCTAGCCTACCAACTGATATTTAGTTGTATACTAGTATTTTAAATTACCCATGTATTGAAGTTTACCTATAATCGATCACATCCCGAGAATCTCTCTCCTTATTGTTATCTCATTATTATTTGACTGATTGTAGTTGATAATTGAAAACCAAAAACCCCCATTTGACATTCGTGTCACCCCTTTTATTTGATATGTCTTTTTCAAATAATATCTATTCCTCTAGCTAGTTAGATCACATTTGTACTACTTAATCGAATTTGAACACGTACCGCTCCATGTGGGATTCGACCCCAACTTAATTGTTGCATTTTATACTGGTTAACAATCGTTTGCACCTAGATTTGGATCAGGTGTGCTTGAAACATTAATCAAAGGGTAAATTGGGTCCTCTTGAGGGGGCGTATGCATCAGACTCCACATTTAGCTCATGTGGTTTTATATCAGTTATTAGTAGCTCCCCTACATTCAGATTCTATTGTATTGACCATGTTATCAGTTACAGTCAGATTTCAGTCTCAGCATGTAATAAACTTAGTCATTGCATTCAGTTAGCTAGTGTTCAGTATTTTTAGTATAGTACCATGCTTATCTTATATCATTGCTAGGTATATGCTTTGTTCAGTTACAATTATTATTCAGATTTACTCTATCATTCATGCTCAGTACCTTTCAATTACTGACGCCTAGTCTGCGCTATATCTTCTCGTGATGTAAGTTCAGGTTCTCAGCTTCCAGATCACGCATAGATCGATTCCCGATTTTCAGTGCAGAAACATCAGTGGTAAGTCCTCATTCTTTAAGGACGATTGACATGATTATATTCCTTTGCTTTTAGTCTTTAGTTTTTAGTATTTTCTAGATCTAGATGGGGCATGTCTCAGCATTTCTAGTCAGTAGAGGCCTTTTTCAGACATAGTTAGAATCAGCTTTAGAATTCAAGTTTGACTTTTCATTTGTTGTTAAACTCTCAATTTCTATACATTCAGACAGTTTATGGGTATTCCCCATCATTTCAGTTTTCATGATGATTTAGCTTCCGCACAGTATTTTCTTACTTCAGTTTATTCAGTATGATTATGATATGCCAGCAGGGTTTAGCTTAGGGTCACTGATGATCCTAGGTCCCGTGTCCGCGTCCCTGGGATAGCTTTGGGGCGTGACAAACTTGGTATCAGAGCATTAGTTTTAAATGTTCTAGAATGTCTTAAAAGCCGCACTAAGTAGACTCTTTTTCATGGGTGTGAAGTGTGTCATATCTAATGAGAGGGAGGCTACGAGGTACTTTAGGAAAACTTCACTTTCTTGGTACTCTTACTGTGCGTTAGGTATGATCCAAGTTCTCATTTCTAACTCACCGTTATCCATTTCAGATCATGTCTCCTCATAATGCTTAGAAAAAAAATGCTAATGCAACTCCTCCAGTCCCAAATCAGGAAGTTTCAAATGCAGAGTTTTGGAAAGCTATCCAAATTTTGGCTCAGAGTTGACTAACCAGAATAATCAGCAGGTTCTAGTTTCTTCAAATGCTAGTGGTGGATCAGTGGCATCTACGGTCCATGATTTTTTTAGAATGAATCCGCCTGAATTTTTAGGGTTGCAAGTTGGAGAAGATCCCCAAAATTTCATAAATGAGATCAAGAAGATTTTTGGAGTGATGCAAGTGACTGGTAATGATAGGGTTGAGTTGGCATCTTACCAGCTTAAGGATGTGGCTTACATTTGGTTCACTCAGTGGAAAGAAATTAAGGGTATTGATGTAGTTCCTACTACTTGGGAGTGTTTTAGTGAAGCCTTCTAGATAGGTTTTTCCCAAGAGAGTTGAGGGAGGCAAAAGCTCAAGAGTTCATGAACTTGAAGCAATGTAGTATGTCAGTCCAAGAGTACAGACTCAAGTTCACTCATCTCTCTAAGTATGCTCCTCACATGGCTGCCGATTCCAGGCCTCAAATGAACAAGTTTCTGTATGAAGTATCCGACTTAACGAAAATAGAGTGTAGAAATGTTATGTTGCTTGAAAATATGAACATGTCTAGGCTCATGACTCATGCTCAACAGGTTGAGGGATATAATCTTAGGGAACATTCTAAGGAGAATAAGAAGGCTAGGACAGACAACTATGAGTATTCTCAACAGAAATCGGGTAGTGGAAATTCTCCCAGGTTTAGCAAAAATATTCAACCCCAGCACCTTCATCAGCTAGTGTTCCATCCTCCAGGTTTCGAAAGGATCACAAAGGTAGGACATCAGACTCTAAGTCTTAGGGTAGTGTTTCAGGTACTAGAACCTACCCAACTTGTCCAAAATATGGTAAGAACCATCCGGGCGAGTGTCTTGCAGGAAAGGAAGGATGTTTTGGGTGTGGTCAGTCTTGTCACAGGTTGAGAGATTGTCCTTCTAAACAGGATCAAGGAGGTAATAGTGGTAGAGCTCAATCTACAACTGCAGCAATGCCAACAGGTCGTCCGACACAACAGCGTAACTTATATGGTACAGGTGGTGGTCAGTGCCAAAACATGTTGTATGCTCTTCAGTCTCGCCACGATCAGGAAGATGGAACGTTATGAGTCTTTAACTTAGATGTTTATGCTTTTTTAGATCCGGGGGATACTCTTTCCTTTGTAACTCCTTATATAGCATTCAAATTCAATATTAGTCCAGAAACTCTCACAACCCTTGTCAGTCTCTACTCCAGTTGGTGACCCAGTTAAAGCTAGACGGGTATACAAAAATTGCCCTGTCACAGTTTCTCAGAAAGTCACCTCAACTGATCTTGTAAAGTTAGAAATGGTAGACTTTGATATCATTCTAGGCATGGATTGGTTACATGCCTGCTATGCCTCAGTTGATTGTAGAATTACGATAATTTGTTTTCACTTTCTAGACGAACTAATCTTAGAATGGAAGGGTAGTAGCATAGCGCCTATGGGTCGATACATTTGTTACCTTAAGGCCATACAGATGATTTCCAAAGGGTATATCTATCATCTAGTTCGGGTTAAGGATTCAACCTCCAAAACTCCAACTCTTGAGTCAGTTCCAGTAGTCAATGAGTTCCCAAAATTGTTTCCAGAAGATCTTCCCGGAGTTCCTCCCGAAAGGGAAATCGACTTTGGAATTGATCTTCTTTTAGATACCCAACCTATTTCTATTCCTCCTAACAGAATCGACTATCGAAGGTAGACCTCAGATCCAACAATCATCACCTCAGAGTTAGAGATAGTGACATTCCGAAAATATCCTTGAGAACTCGGTATGGTCATTATGAATTTGTAGTTATGTCATTTGGACTAACCAATGCTCCTGCTTTCATGGATTTGATGAACAGGGCGTTCAACCTGTATTTGGACTTGGTCATTATCGTCTTTATTAATGATATCCTCATTTACTCTAGGAATGAGGAAGAACATGCAACTCATTTTAGAGTTGTTCTGGAAACTCTCAAAGATCGCTAGTTATTTGCTAAGTTTAGCAAATGTGAGTTTTGGTTACAATCTATAGCTTTCCTTGGGCATAAAGTATCTAGCGAAGGGATCCAAGTGAATTCTCAGAAAATAAAAGCAGCGAAACAATGGCCCAGACCTACCACTCCTACAGATATCAGAAGTTTCTTGGGTCTAGCTAGTTATTACAGAAGCTTCGTGGAAGGATTTTCATCCATAGCTTCTCCATTGACTAAGTTAACTCGGAAAAAGGTCAAGTTTCAGTGGTTAGATAATTATGAGAAGAGCTTCGTAGAACCAAAAACTAAGTTGACTACAACTTCAGTTTTGACTCTAGAAGAGGGTTCAGATGGTTATGGTATGTATTGTGATACATCTAGAGTCGGCCTAGGTTGTGTGTAGATGCAGCGAGTTAAGGTTATAGCTGATGCTTATAGGCTGCTTAAGGCGCATGAGAAGAATTATCCAACTCATCACCTCGAGCTTGCAATAGTGGTGTTTGCACTTATGATTTGGAGACATTACTTGTATGGTGTTCACGTAGATGTGTTCACAGACCATAAAAGCCTTCAGTATGTGTTGAATATTCGCTAGAGGAGACGGCTTGAGTTGCTCAAGGATTATGATATGAGTGTGCATTACCATCCTGGTAAGGCCAATGTAGTAGCATATAATCTTAGTAGTTTATCTATGGGTGTTGTAGCACATGTTGAGGAAGAAAGAAAAGAACTAGCAAAGGATGTTTACAAGATTGCTCGCTTGGGAGTTCACCTTATGAGTATATCAGATGGTGGTGTAATAGTTAAGAATGGGTCAAAATATTCATTGGTAGCTGAGGTTAAGGAAAACCAAGACGGTGATCCGATATTGCTTCAACTGAAGGGTGCAGTCCATCAGCAGAGAGTTGAGGTTTTCTCCCAAGGGGGATATGGTGTGCTTCGCTATCAGGGTCGATTATGTGTTCCTAAGATGGGTGAGTTGAGACAACAGATTCTTGCCAAATCTCATAACTCTAGGTATTCTATTCATCCAGGCACCACTAAGATGTACCGTGATCTGTGGGAAGTCTTTTGGTGGAATGACATGAAAAGGGATTTAGCGGAATTTATGGCTAAGTCCCCCAATTGTCAGCAAGTGAAGGTAGAACATCAGAAACTAGGGGGTATGAATCAAGAGATCAACATTCCTACATGGAAGTGAGAAGTGATCAACATGGACTTCAATACAGGTTTGCCTCGCACTCGTAGATAGCATCACTCCATTGGGTGATAGTTGACAAATTTACTAAGTCTGCGCACTTTTTAGCTGTTAAGACTATAGATTCAGCGGAGGACTACGCCAAGCTTTACATTAATGAGATAGTTAGGTTGTATGGGGTTCCTTTGTTGATCATCTCAGATAGACGTCCTCAGTTTACATCTCATTTCTGGAAGTTATTTCAGAAAGGTCTTGGTACTCAGGTTAATCTTAGCACAACATTTCATCCATAGACAGATGGTCAGACAGAGCATACCATTCAGACCTTAGAGGACATGTTGAGATATTGTGTGATTGACTTCAAAGGTAGTTAGGATGATCACCTTCCTTTATAGAGTTCACCTACAATAACAGTTATCATCCACTATTCAGATGGCACCTTATGAGGCATTATATGGGCGTAGATACGGATCTCCAGTTGGTTGGTTTGAAGTAGGTGAAGCAGCCTTGATAGGGCCAGATTTGGTCCATGATGCTATGGAAAAAGTTCAACTCATTAGAGATAGACTCAAGACAGCCAAGAGTTACTAGAAGACCTATGCAGATGTAAGGAGAAGGGACTTGGAGTTCCAAGTTGATGATTGGGTTTTCCTGAAAGTGTAACCTATGAAGGGGGTGATGAGATTTGAAAAGAAAGGGAATCTCAATCCTAGATATGTAGGACCTTACAAGATCTTGAAAAGAGTTGGAAAAATGGCTTATGAGTTAGAGTTACCACCAGAACTAGCAGCAGTGCATCTGGTCTTTCACATTTCGTTGCTGAAGAAGTGTGTGGGTGATCCAACATCTATAGTACCTTTAGAAAGTTTGCCTATGAAGGATAATCTCACTTATGACGATGTGCCAGTTGAGATTCTTGATCGTCAGGTTCGAAGGTTGAGAAACAAAGAAGTCGCTTCAATTAAAGTTTTGTGGAGGATTAAGTCTGTAGAGGGAGATACTTGGAAGCAGAAGCAGCCATGAAGGCCACGTATCCTCATCTCTTTCCTTCCGATTCCACTCGAGCTTGAGGTAATAGTTGCTCTCCAATTTTTTAGTCATTCATGCATAGTTTAAGTCTTAGTATCATGTTCCTTCAGTTTGTACCGGCATTTTCAGCGTATTTGCATGTCCTTTGAACTTAGGTCAGTCAGAAATCAGTTTCCAGTGTTTAGTGGTAGCGTTTGTAGCTTTTTTCCTCCATTTCAGCTAGTTTAGTCTTCATACCAGATTGCAGATTTCAGAAGATACATGTGCCACTGACGGGCTCCATCTATGGACCATAGGGTGACCCACGGTCCATCCAGGTAGTCCGTGGATGGCCACTTGTAGCCCCTCCCAGAAAGCCCAGGATTTTTTTAACCAGGTCTGGACCTATGCCAGGACCTACGGACCATCCAGGGCCATAGGCAAACCCCCATTATTCAACTTCCAGAAACCGAATGACGGCCGACCAGCACGGACTGTCGGTCCAGCCACGGTCCATCGGTTGGTGTTGACAACAGTTAAGTCAGGGGTCATTTGATATTTTCCCTTTGTGTTGGACCCTTAAACTACATCGTTTAAACCCTAAACTATGTGGTTTTTGTCAGTTTTAGCCTAGTAAACTAATTAGAACCTACACTAGTCTATTATCTCTCAAACAATCGATCAAACTTAGAGCAAAGTAAAGGAGAAGAGTTGACCAGCCCTAGTTGAAGAACGCAACAAGTTTTCATTCATTTCAACCCCGAAATCAAAAGATTTCTCCGTGGAAATTCATCACCAGGTATGTGGGATTTCACTAGTGGGTTCCTTTCACTCATTAGGTCCTTAGAATTCAGTTAGATTTTTTATTCCCTTAATATTATCTAGACCTTGGAATTCTAGAATATTAGCAGATCATTACGAATTAGTTACTTTAATGTTTCTAATCATATTATCATGATTGTAGTATGGTTTTGCGTAGACTCTTTCATAAATTCAGAACCCTAGCTATGTAGTTCTTTTAGTTCATGAATTACATATGCTAGGTCATATATTTCAGATATACATGCCTCAGATTTAAATGTTTCATTATCAGTACATTAATGTTGCATTTGTAGTTAGCATGTCAGTATTTTGAGCTATCCAGTATTACAGAAATTCAATCATAAATTGTTGATTACATAATCATTTGGGAGAAACTTAATACCGAGTGGACTAGTGTCAGTCACCCTCAAGTCCCAGAACTACTTTCCCCATAGGTCGTAAGTCCCTTTTGTGGGCATTATTTTAGTGATCACGCCTGTCATGCCTCTATAACTCTGGCAGGATATATTGGGTCCTCTCGATGGGGCATATAATCATACTCCACATTTAGCTCATGTGGTTTTATGTCAGTTATTAGTAGCTCCCCTACAGTCCGATTCTTTTGCATTGACCATGTTATCAGTTATAGTCAGGTTTCAGTCTCAGCATGTTATAAACTTGGTCATTACATTCAGTTAGCTCGTGTTTAGTATTCCAGTATAGTATCATGCTTATCTTATATCATTTCCAGTTATATGATTTTTTTAGTTATGATTATCATTCATCTTTACTTTATACTGCATGCTCAGTACCTTTCAAGTACTGACGCATACTCTACGGTACATCTTCTCATGATGTAGGTTCAGGTTCTCAGCTTCCAGATCATGCATAGATCGGTTCTCATTATGCAGTTCATCATCATTTGTAGTGAGTCCTCATTCTTCGAGGACGATTTCCATGATTATCTTCCTTTTATTTTAGTTTTTAGTTTTCAGTATTTGCTAGATCTAGCTGGGGAATGTCCCAACATTTCTAGTCAGCAGAGGCTTATTTCAGACATTGTTAGAATTAGCTTTAGAGTTTGAGTTTGACTTTTCATTTGCTATTAAACTCTCAGTTTCTATACATTCAGACAGTTTATGGGTATTCCCCATCATTTCAGTTTTCAAGATGATTTAGCTTCCGCACAGTATTTTCTTACTTCAGTTTATTCAACATATTTATGATATGCCAACAGGGTTAGGTTGGGGTGACTCGTGATCCTAGGTCCCGTTTCTGCATCCTGGGGGTAGCTTCGAGGCATAACAAAAAACATATAGTTATGAATTGAATTAGATTTAACTACATGTGATGGATCATGACTAGAAAGGCTTGAGATTGAACCTTTTATGATGACATATGATTAGATTCACTTAAGAATAAAGAATGTGATTGAACCTTTTATGATGATATATGATTAGATTCACTTAAGAATAAAGAATGTGATTAGATTGCCTTGTAATCTAGGTATGTATGATGATTGTAAGAAGTAAAGCTTTGAGAGTAAAACTAATATAATGAACTATGTATGTTAAGGCTTTAGGACTGAAGCTTATAGGATAATGGTAGACTACTAGGTAGAATTGTTGTGGAAGGACTTTACCCACCTAATCTACCTTAAGTATGATTGAATGTATGAAGTGATAGAATCAGTTGAGCTATGATGATATTCATGTCTAATGTTAGAATTCTATATATGATGATCAAAGGAAAGACGTGAACCTCGAGGAGGTAAAATATGAAATTATGCATGTAGTGATTTGAACTACTTGAATTATGATTATATCTATGTCTAATGTAGTCATTCTAGATGTGTTAATTTGATATGATATTTGACAAAGAAAGGGGCAAGATATGATATTATGCAATTTTTATGAAGGTTATGTACATGCTTTAAGAACACTTTGAGAGTATAGTGTTTATGATCATGATCTAGTTGTTGTGTTGTTGAAATGTTATTCTCATATACACACCTATGTATGAATATGACATGAGGTGAGTGGTTTTCTCACAATATGGTGATTCTAAGGTTGGAAGACTAGTCTCACCTAATGAATCTATATGAAGACATGCACGATGAAAGGTTATTCTCATGCATGATCTAATGAGCTATAGTATGAGTTATTTTGGATTGAGTGTCAAGACATTCTTCTTTAATTATGAACTTAAGTCAAGACTTAATATGAACTCAAATGGGAATTATGTTTAGCACCGAGTGGATATTGATATGAGATGGAAGCCCTCACGTTAGTAGAGGTTGGGTTTCTAGTATTAATATTTTGAGATGGGAGCCCTTACATTAGTAGAAGTCAGGTTCCTAGAAGAAATCTCATGGGATGGAAGCCCTCACAATAGTAGAGGTCGGGTTTCTAGTAGCAATCCATGTGTGACTAAAGGTGAATGTTCCCTTGTCTACTAGAATTAAGCTAAGGATTAGATCAAAAGATGATAACCAGAGTGACTTGCTTAGTATGGGTGGGATTATGGGATCATATCCATGCATTGCACGAGCTTGCCTTAAGGTGACTTATGAAGTGTTTCTCTTATGTTATGAAGATTTAAATATGGACTATGCTTATGGACATGTTGTATCTCCTATGTTTATGGATTATGCCTTATGATGACTTATGCTTATGTTATGTCTATGTTGGAGATTATATTTATGTCTTTTGATGAATAACATTTATCTTATGCTAGCTATAATATTTAGTACATTATGTACTAACGCATACTCTTGCTTACATTCTTATCAAATGTAGGGTTTGGCGATATTGAGTTTGTAACACCCGAACACTAATAGACTAAACTAGAACTTGATGTGAAGGTTAGAGTCTTAGAAATGGCTTCCTGTATTTAGAATGAAGAGTTTAGGGTTAGAACATCAAGGTACGAATCCCCAAGGGCAAACCAAGGGTCCTTGATGAGGAACCTATGACTACCCTAAAAGCTGCCAAAAAACAGTCCACCCATGATTGGGGACTCATGCCCCGTAGAGGGGTCCACACCTCGTGGATGGCCTCATGGGTCAGGGTCCCAAAACTACAATTTCATACCACCACCCACGGATTACCAGCATGCCCCATGGGTCCACCTACGGCCCATGGAAGTGGTCTCATGTGTGAGGCAGTGTATAGGCTTAGGCGGCTAAGTGAAGGGTTAATGGAACTTTCCAGAACTAATTAGTAATAAAGTAATGTCATTTTATATTAGTTCATTCCACCTATATAAAGCTATTAGACCCTTAATTTAGTGATTCCAAATCATTATTTCAATTCACCAAAAGAGACCCAATTCCCTCCAAGAAATTCTCTCTCTAGAAAGTGAAGAAGAAAAAGAAGAAGAAGGGTCAAGCTAGGTCAAGACTCCATTGTTTCAAGCTTTCTAGGCTTTGTAATCAAGGTCTGATGGCTTATTCATTCATGGATCCCTTTCATCCATGAAGCCCCAATGTTTCCCCCAATTGTGAAGATGAATCCCCAATTCTAGTTAAGGTTCCTTCCTATATTGTAGGTATTGTTGTATGTTGATCCAATTGAGTGGATAATGGTTGTTTATAATTGAATACATGATTTTAGTATGATTATACATGTATTCTTGATTAACCTAAGATTCTAGGGTGAAATTGATATAGTTTGGTTTTATGCCATGAAAGAGGAAATTAAGGGCTTAGATGTGACCTTATAAGATTAATGAACTTATTTGTGAATTGTTTGAGATTAGAGAACCTTTAGTCACACATGAATATACTTGTAGTAATTGAACTATTTGAATTGTGATTATATCCATTTCTAATATAGTCACTCTAGATGTATTGATTTAATAAGAGCTTTGACCCTTGAAAGGGAAAGATATGATATTACGCATGTTTTATGAAGTTTAGTACATGATTTAAGAATACTTTGAGAGTAAAGTGAATATGCTCATGATCTAGTTGTTGTGTTGTTAGAAAGTTATCCTCATATACAGAGTTATGCATGAATATGATATGATGTGAGTAGTTCCCTCGCAATATGATTATTCTAAGGTTGGAAGACTAGTCTCACCAAATGAATCTATATGTAGACATGGACGGTGAAAGGTTATTCTCACCCATGATCTAATGAGCTATAGTATGAGTTATGTTGGATTGAGTGTCAAGACATTCTTTCATAAATATGAACTTAAGTCAAGACTTAATATGAACTCAATGGGAATTATGCTTAGCACTGAGTGGATATTGTATGAGAGATGGAAGATTTTACGCTAGTTGAGTTGGACTTCCAAGGAAAGCTTTTATGCTAGTTGAGTCCATTTTTCCAATGGGTTTCTTCTACGCTAGTTGAGTTCGGGTTCCTAAAGTATGTATCTCATGAGATGGAAACCTTCTACCATAGTTTATTCTGAGTTTCTAGTAGCAATGTCCTTATCCCATACCTACGTGCCATCGTAGGTTACTGAGCTATTGAATCCACCTAAACTAAGAGTATGGTTCTACCTTACGCAAGTAGAGCAACCCTTTTTCGGTGTGGGGTAGAATCCGGATTCCATGTTAAGCTCACATGGCCTATGTAGGTTAAGGCTAATTCCCACAACAAGAATATGAATTATGAATTATAAATCATGGTTACTCAAGAAGCTTTACTTAGCATGGATGAGATTATGGGATCTTATTCATGCATTGCACAAGTATGCTTTAAGGGTAGTTATGATATGTTTATTTTATGTATGATGATCTATGTAATGAATATGCTTATGACTTATGCTTATGATGTATGTTTTGATAGATTGTTGCTATAGTTGCCTTACATGATATGATTGACTAAAGGTGATAGATTCCCTTTTCTATGAGAAATAAGCTAAGGATGAGATCAGAGATGATAAGTATGTATGATGGCCTAGGATGGTACTTAGTGTGGGTGAGATTATAGGGTCTCATCCATGCATTGCACAAGTATGACTTGAAGCTACTTATGAAGTGTTTCTCTTATGATATGAAGAACTAATTATTGACTATGCTATGAAAATAAAGTATCTCCTATGTTCAAGGTTCATGCCTTATGTTGACTAATGCTTACATTATGTCTATGTTAGAGATTATGCTTATGATTATGTGGTTATCTCTTACGCTTATAGTGTATGTCGTATGATGATGTCTCTTATGTTTATGACTTGTGTTATCCTCTCTTATGATTATGGTATATGTCTTATGTTAACTAAGGCCTCTTATATGCTTATGTTGATGATTTATGCTAGCCATCATATTAAGTACATTATTGTGCTAACGCATACTATTGCCTACATTCTTATCAAATATAGGGTTCGGCGATCTTGAGTTCCATCTTTGAGGCTAGGTTCTTAGTAGGAGCAAGGAGTTGAAGATTGGTGAGTCCTCATAGCATCGAGGATAAAGCCACCATTTCCTTTATGTCTTTCTTTTAAATTTAGACTATTGTATGGGCTGTGTCCCAAAAGTTATTCAAATTTATTTTAAATGGTTTGAGACAAAGTATTATAGACTTCCTCTTGCTTTTATAAAAGACTTCGATTATATGGAAAAAGTTTTAAATTCCGCATCATTTCTATGGCTTTATGTTATGATATGCTAAGTGGCTTACATTGAGTCCTTCGGGGTTCTATGTGCCATGTTACATCTAGGGTGTACCCCTGGGTCGTAACAGAGTTCCATTCTCATGGGTAGATTCCTAGTAGAGAAAGGAGTTGAAGACTTGGTAAGTCCTCATAGCATTGAGGATATATCCACCATTTCCTTTATGTGTTTCTTTTATGTTTTAGACTATTGTATGGGCTATTTCCCAAGAGTTATTCAAAGTTGTTTTAGATGGTTTGAGACAAAGTGTTATAGACTTCTGCTCACTTTTATAAAAGACTTCGTTTGTATGGAAAAAGTTTTAAATTTCCTCACTTTTCTATTATCTTATGTTATGATATGCTAAGGGGCTTGTATGAGACCCCTTCTGGGCCGAATACGCCATGTTACATCTAGGGTGTATCCCTTGGTTATGACAAACTCTGTAATCGGAGCACAAGGTTTGGAATGGTTCTAGGATGTCTCAAACCATGTCTAGTAGAGCCTTGTTCAAAAGTGTGAAGCGCACCATACTTATGAATGAGTTGCTATTAGATGCTTATGAAACTTCACTTCTTCATTCTCTAAGTCATGCTATAGAGTTTAACTCTATAAGGTCTTTCTCCTACTGCTTATTCGATGGTGTTCAGGATATGCCTACTTGAATGGCTCATGCTATAAGGAGTGAGGGAGAAAATGATGGTTGTGATGCCAATTATGCCCATGTGACTAGATAAGACATTATATGCTAGATTTAGATGTCATCTTTGGGATGGATTGGTTGTAGTATTGTTATGCTTCTAGTGATTGTAGAACCCATGTAGTCAGATTTCAGCTTCCGAATGAGCCTATCCTAGAATGGAAGGGAGAAATTCTATTCCTAGAGGTAAGCAAGTGTCTTATATGAAAGCTAGAATGATGATTTCTAAGATTTTCCTTTATCACCTAGTTAGGGTGAGAGAAATACATCTTTAAGTGTTGACCAACTCTAAGAAGCTATTTGTTTTTCTGAGGTTGACCTTAGGTCGGGTTACTACCAAAAGAGGTTTAGAACGGATGAAAGAACCCGATATGGTCATTACGAGTTTTGGGTATGTTGAAAAGATTGGATGAGTCGAGTGTTTAGATAATGCCTAGATGTGTTGAGTGAGTAGACTCCTCTAAAAAGGGTAGAAGTGTAATTCACCATTGTTTAGAATCATCTTGTGTGATGGATGTGAAAGTTTAGTGATGACTTGCTCCGACCCTAGAATTGAAAGAAATAATGCTTAGAAGAGTTCGAATAGGCTTACTCCCAAGGGGGAGATGATGTGCTTAGATAGCAAGGTCGTTGGGTGTTTTAGATGTTCATGATTTGGGTTGGCTTGATATTCTCACCTTGAGAGGTGTAGTGAGTTTGGAAAGTTTAGTCTCGGTTTTGTAGGCTCAGAAAAGATCTTGAGTGGAGTTGGTAAGATTGCTTGTGAACTATAGTTGCCTAATAAGTGGCACTTGTGTACCCAGTTTTCCACATCTCTTGGATATATGAGGGTGTTGGAGATCCGACATTCTTAGTTCCCTTAGAAGAGTTGAGAGTTAATGATAATCTCCCTAATTTATAAGTATCGGTTGGGATCTTAGACCGACAAGTTAAGAAACAGAAGAATAAGGAAGTTGCTTCCATGAAAGTGTTAATGAGTGGACTTTGAGTGAGGTTTTTAGGTGAGAGTGATACTTGGGAGGCCAAGGGCCAATAAGAAGTCCCAATATCCTCTTCTTTTTCCTTGTATTCCTCCTTTAGAATTAAGATGATGATTTCCTGATGATTTGTTCTTCATGTGAAGTCATGTGTATTGTAGATGTTTCCTTGATTTCCTTATGTGATGCATGTTTATGCAAGCTTGTGTTTATTGAGTTTGTATGACAGATTTTCCTCATGTTGTAAAGCATTAGTATGAGTTACATATAGACTTCTTGAGATGAATAGATGAACGCGATTTAGCTCGGAGTTGAGAGTTCCTCCTTGAATGTATGCCATGAGTATAGATTGCATATAGGTTCCATGAAATTTTGTTGAGCATGTTTTAGCTCGGAGATGGTAGTTCCTCCTTGAACATGATTAGTTAAGAGATTTCATGCATAATGGGTTGTTAGATGTAGTTCTTACCTCCCATATGATGCATTGAACATATGTAGGTTGGAGTTGATGCTTTCCTCCTTGGTTGTGTACATTTAGATGTGTTGCATGCATAATGGGTTGCTAGTCTAGAGTCGTGACCTGAAGAAGTGCCTAGAATGTCATTCGAGGATGAATGTTTCCAAGGGGGAGATATTGTAACACCCCATAGTTTAGTAGGCCAACTAGGGCTAAGTTTGAGGGAAACAAGATCCAAGGAAAGGGGCAAGAGCCAAGACGAAGGGGCAAGGCCCAAGCCAAGGGCAAGGGCTTCCCCAAGGCTTCCTAAGCACTGCCCCACTTCACGACCACCACCACGGCTTGTGGTGGCAAGGCAGTAGCTAGGTTGAAGCTACCTCAAAATGGTTCACCTTCAGGAGCCACTGCACGACCAGTAGTGAAGACCACGGATCGTGAAGATGCTTTAGGGTGTTGGTGGCCAAGACATATTAGCCAAGCCACTGCCCAAGGACCACGGGCACGACCACGGCTCGAGGAGCCTTCCGTGGTGCCTGACACATGGCTGCCTAATGAAGGTTAATTTGGTAAATTCCATTTTAGTGGTTATTAAGTGAGGTCATTTTGTATAGTCTTACTACACCTATATATGCTATTTTAACCATTTAACCACCCCAATTAACTCATTTATTCCGAAAACCCCAAGTCTTCCTTTACAATATTTCTCTCTCTAAAACTTGAAGAAGAACATAGAGTTCGAAGCTAGGGTCAAGATCAAGGCATTCAATCTCAAATATTTTTAAGGGCTTTGTATCCAAGGTATGATAGCTTATTCATCCATGGATTGTTCCATCCATGGATCCCCCTAGAATTCCCCACATTTGATGAAGAATTCCCAATTCAAGTTAGGGTTTCTTCAATGTTATGGGTTATGTTGTATGTTGATCTAATTGAGTGGATATTGATTGTTATGATTGAATTAGTATCAAATCATGTTACTATTATGAAATTACATGTTTTCCATGGTTAAACCTAGACTAATTGATGAAGTTAAAGTAATGTGAGTTTGTGCCTTGAAGAGGAAAATTGAGGATTTAGAGATGATCTTCTAAGGTTGATGTAATGTGTAGTAATTGCTTGAGAGTGAAAGCATATAGACATGAATTGAATTAGATTAAAGTATATGTGATGGATCATGACTAGTAAGGCTTGAGATTGAACCTTTATGATGATATCTGATTAGAATCACTTAAGAATGAAGCATGTGATTAGATTGTCTTGTAATTTAGGTATGTATGATGATTGTAAGAAGTAAAGCTTTGAGAGTAAGGCTTGTAGTCATGAATGTTGATTTCTAGGTCTTTGCGAGTAAAACTAATATGTTGAACTATGTATGTTAAGGCTGTAGGATTGAAGCTTATTCCATAATGGTAGACTACTAGCTAGAATTGTTGTGGAACTACTTTACCTACCTAATCTATCTTAACTATGATTGAATGTATGAAGTGATAGAATCAGCTGAGCTATGATGATATTCATGTCTAATGTTAGAATTCTAGATATGATGATCAAAGGAAAGACTTCAACCTCAAGGAGGTAAAATATGAAATTATGCATGTAGTGATTTGAATTACTTGAATTATGATTATATCCATGTCTAATGTAGTCATTCTAGATGTGTTGATTTGATATGAGCTTTGACCTAGAAAGGGGCAAGATATGATATTATGCATGTTTAATTAAGGTTATGTACATGCTTTAAGAACACATTGAGAGTATCGTGATTATGATCATGATCTAGTTGTTGTGTTTTTCAAAGGTTATTCTCATATACACACCTATGTATGAATATGATATGATATGAATGGTTTTCTCATAATATAATGATTTTAAGGTTGGAATACTAGTCTCACCTAATGAATCTATATGAATACATGGACGGTAAAAGGTTATTCTCACGCATGATCTAATGAGCTATAGTATGAGTTATGTTGGATTGAGTATCAAGACATTCTTCCATAAATATGCACTTAAGTCAAGACTTAATATGAACTCAAATGGGAATTATGCTTAGCATCAAGTGGATATTGATATCAGATGGAAGCCCTCACATTAGTAGAGGGCGGGTTTCTAGTAGTAATCTCTTGAACTAAGAGCCCTCATATTAGTAGAGGTCGGGTTCCTTGGAGCAATCTCATGGGATGGAAGCCCTCATGATAATAGAGGCTGGGTTTCTAGTAGTAATCCCCTTATCCCATAAAATACGTGCCCTCATAGGTTACTTACCTATTGGATCCACCTAAAGCTAAGAGTTGGTTCTACCTTAGGCAAGTAGGACAAGCCCTTTTCGGTGTGGGGTAGACACCAGATTCCATGTTAAGCTCACATAGTCTATGTCAGTTAAGGTTAATTCCCACAACAAGAATATGAATTATGAATGGTTACTCAAGAAGCTTTACTTAGCATGACTGAGATTTATGGGGTCTTACTCATGCATTGCACGAGTATGCTTTTAGGGTAGTTATAGTATGTTCCTCTTATGTTATGATTCTTTATGTAATGAATATGCTTATGACTTATGCTTATAATGTATGCTTAGTTTGGATTGTAGCTTGAAAGTCTCTTTCAATACATGTGTGACTAAAGGTGAATGTTCCCTTGTATATGAGAATTAAGCTAAGGATGAAATCAAAAGATGCTAGACATGAATGAGGGCCTAAAGTGACTTTCTTAGTATGGTTGGGATTATGGGACCTAAAGTGACTTGCCTTAAGATGACTTATGAAGTGTTTCCCTTATGTTATAAAGATTTAAATATGGACTATGCTTCTGGATATGTTGTATCTCCTATGTTTATGGATTATGCCTGATGATGACTTATGCTTATATTATGTCTATGTTGGAGATTATGTTTATGTCTTATGATGACTAACACTTATGTTATGCTCTTGTGATGTTATGCTAGCTATCATGTTTAGTACATTTTGTACTAACGCATACTCTTGCCTACATTCTTGTCAAATGGAGGGTTCGGCGATATTGAGTGCCATTCTCGTGGCTAGGTTCCTAGTAGAGCAAGGAGTTGAAGACTTGGTGAGTCCTCATAGCATCGAGGATATAGCCACCATTTCCTTCTTCTTCTTTTTTTATGTTTTAGACTATTGTATGGCGTGTCCAAAGAGTTATTCAAAGTTGTGTTAGATGGTTTGAGACAAAGTGTTGTAGACTTCTGCTCGCTTTTATAAAAGACTTTGATTGTATGGAAAAAGTTTTAAATTTCTGCACTTTTCTATTTTCTTATGTTATGAAATGCTAAGGGGCTTGTATGAGACCCCTTCAGGATCGAGTACACCATGTTACATCTAGGGTGTACCCCTGGGTCGTGACAACAAAGGTGTTGCAGACCAACTCATTCGGGGTGGAATCATGTGACAACTGTTTGATATAGCATTGACCCTACTTGATGAGATGGCGAAAATTAATTGTGCATGCTACACAAGAGAAGATCGTCTCCTTTGAATCTTGGGTTGACAAAGGAACAAATGTAAAATAACCAAGAGCGAGATAAAAACATGGCCAAGATAATGACTCAAATAGAGCTATTGACGAAGCATGTCACACGAAGTGGTCACAAGGTTGTGACTGCGTTAAATACTAATAGTGGTGTAAACCATGATTAAGCACACTTTGAGGCCATGTACAATGAAGAAGTGCAGTTATTGGCAAACCAAATGGGAGGTTCTCGTCTGAGCTATCCAAGATCAGGCAAAAATCAAGGTTGGAATAAAGATCGCGATGATAGTTGGAGAGATCGAGATCATGAATGGCGTGACCGTGTTTAAAATTGGAGGGATCGAGATGGCAACAAAGATCGCTATGTGTCTCTCCATTAATGTCAAAAGACTAAAGAACCAAGGGCTAATCCGGAAAACTTCCGCACCGAGGATTTGCTTGCTCGTATCTTGAATAAGGTGGAAGGATCAGACAAGGTGCTCAAGGAAATAAAATATGACATCTCTTCTCTTAACCAAACGGTCACATCACACTCAGTATCCATTAAGCAGCTTGTAACGCAGTTGGGTCAAATATCGGCTCATTTAAATCCAAGACCGAAAGGTGGTCTCCTAAGTGATACTTTGGTGAACCCAAAAAATGAGACATGATCACATGGTCACGTCATTCCACAACATTAAATAAGGCATTTCTTACGAGGCAAGCCAAGTTTTCTTTCGTGTTATTTGAATAACGTTTGTTGGATGTGCAGGTGAAAATTTGAATTTTTGGAGGAAAAGGCAAATGGGCAAGCCCATAGCTCACTCGGTGACTCACCGACTGGCTCAGCGTGCCCGATCCATCTCGCCCTTCTGAGCTAATCGAGGGTCTAGTTTGTTGTAAGTTTTGGCAGACTAAGGTCCATTCGGCGATTCACCGAATAGATCGGCAAAGTTAGTAACCATCGCTGAACATGGCGTGAACTGAAGGGTCACGACCTTCCAATCGTTTTAAATTTAAAACCTTTCATTGTTTTGAACTTTTCAACACACACGCTCTCTCAATAATCCTTTAGATTATTTCTTTTTAGTTTATATCTTGTGGGTGTTCTCGTGTGGTCGGAATATGAAGTTCTGTCCATTCCTTTCTCCTTAATATTCAAAATTCTGGTTGACGTTAGGCATACTTCTTTTCTACCTTTGATGACGAAATCTTCAAATGACTATGCTTAGAAATGTTTGGGGAGGCTTAATAAATATTTATTAAATTGTTGTTGATCATGTTCTGAATTTTGTGCTTGAGGGTTAAACAATTCTCTGTGTCGTGTCCAACAACTCCTCAATGATAAGCACATCTGTGGTCAGCCATGTAAAATTTTCCCAAAGGATTGGTTGGCCTTCCTTCTATTGGATGGAGCATACCCATCGCTCTCAACCTTTCATAAAGTTGAGTTTGAAATTCCCTTAATGGTGTAAATACTTTAGGAGCCTTCCTAAAGTTTGTACGAGGGAATCGATTATGATTGACATTGTGGTGTCGATATTTCTTTTGTGAAGCCGACTGCATATGGGTAGCTGTGACAATAGATACATGTTCTACTTTTTCCTTTGACCCATCCATATCACTAACTCTGGTAGCTTTGTCATTGGCTCGCAATGCAATACGGTTTGTGACATTTCCAGTCTTGAAACCATCTTCCAAAGCTTCTCCCACGATGAGCGTACTCTCGATAGCTTTCTGTACACTTTTATTTTATCTTCTCCAAATAGTAGCGATCAGGAGCAGATTCTACGTTATGTCCAAATCTTTCAATGAAATCCTTTGCGAGTGCATTCCAACTCGACCATTGTTTTAATTCTTGTGATGTAATCCACTCTAGAGCTTCTCCATTTAGACTTCGACTGAAGAGGCGCGTCACCAATGCTTCGTTTCTGCCAACTCCCACGAGTTGATCACAATAAGCTTTAAGATGTACTAGAGGATTTCCAGTTCCATTAAAAGTGATGAACTTTGGCACTTTAAACCCTTCTGAAAGGTCCAAATCTGGATGAATGCATAAATTTTCATAGTTTAGCACCGCCTCTTTTAAAGAGTAATCAATTTCTTTTATCACTTTCGCAATCTCCTCCTTCATGATCTGCTTAGTCTTTTCCTCTTTGGCATTCCACTCCTTCTTCTTCTCTTCGTAGTGGTCAAGTTCGGAATAGGCAGTATAGTGAAGGTGTGGTTCGCTTTGGATTGGGATATCAAAAGTGACTTTTGGAAGTAAGGGTTGGGCATTTGGTGGATTTTCAGTGCCTTTTGCAGGGGTCTGGTACATGAAAGGGGATTCTTGAGGATTGTTGACATATGGAGGGAATATTTGAGATTTATTTGCATTTTGGTTTTGAAAGAGAGGAAAAACATGAGGGTTAGTATTCAGGTTTTGAAGAGGAGGCGGTGCTTGGTATGAAGTGCTGATGTGATAAAGATTTGAGGTGGTTAAGTCGATAGTGGAAGGATTTTGAGCAGGGTTGGCGGGTGGGTTATTCAGGACATGTTCTGAGTTTGAATTCGGAGGAGGAAAATGGAGTGGAAGACTTCCATCGCCTGGAATATTGACATCGACAACCAAAATTGGAAAATCTTAATTTTTCTGGAGCTCAACCCTCATTTCAGCAATCTGTTGCATCAATTGTGCAATTAACTCGTTTTGTTCAGCGGTAGAGGGATGGACAGTAGCAACCTCGGTCAAACCAATATCTTTTTTATTGTCAACGATTATCGCTTTCCTTTCAATAGATCTCGGGTAGGGGGGGAATCTGTAGGAGCTTACAAAGTACGGTTGTTCGGCCAACTTACCAACACAAAATAGGTTTAAGTACCTGTCAAAGAAAAATAACTCAAAAGGTAAATGTGTTAGTGTTTATAGGTGATAAATAATACAAGATATCACACAGAGATGCAAACACACAAGAGTTGCTACAATCGAAGATAAACTAGGCACATGATATAGGGAAATGACTAAATAGATAGAAATTTGTCTATTTGATTTTGAGCTTAATTAATTAAAAATGTCGACTTGAGTCGAGACAAAGTCGATTGCATATTGAGATGAAAAAGATAAAATTTCTCAAAAATAGGATCCGAACCTTGAAAGGTTGCCTACGTATCTCACGAGCGAGAATTAAGGTCCTACGTAGTTCGACCCACTTGAATCTCTTTCAATTTGAGATGGAGAATTTCTTTCTGATATGAGAAAGTAAGATTTGAAAAATAAAGTTCAAATTTTATTGGAAAACTAAAGACTCGACGAGTATTTGGATGCACTTTTGATAGTGGCTCGATGTTGATGCTTAGGAGTTTGTAGAAAATTTTCAAAAAAAAAAAATTAGGCTAGAACATCTCCAAATAAAGAAACAGAATCACACAAGCAATTATAACACATAAACAGTTATTGCGCGTTTTAAACAAATATGTGACCCTTTTTGCCAAGGGTAGGCCTAGCGATTTGAAGGATGTATAACGTAATTTGAAAAATTCCATTCCAGCGATTTGAAGGATGTATAACGTAATTTGAAAAAGTCCATTCCAACGATTTGAAAGATGTATAACGTAATTTGAAACAATTGATTGCCCAAAAAACCCAAATTCATACAAATTTTATGAATAAACTGAATGAGGATACATAATAGGGGAAATGGGATACAAAATAATCAGTCCGGCCCAGGGATACAATCCTAAACTAAGCTTCCATGAAAAGATCCTTCGTTCTTGATTTTGTCTTCTCCGGATGTCCACGCTTTTGTTTGCAATGATAATTAACTCCTTCTTTGATTAGAATAAAGCTAGAATCTAACTTCCTAACCTAAGAGACAATATTTTGTCAAATGACGTATACATCCTTCAAATTTAAACACACAAGTATGATTGTCTTTTTATTGATCAATGGATCAAATAGACACAAGGTGGGCTTCTAATGAGACCAACACGCCTTGGGTGTTGGGTCGACTTAGTTCAGAATACGCTAAATTCAGGATTTGGTTTTGCTCTACGCTAGTTGACTAAGAGTGGCTTTTGAAAGATCGGGAACCAAAGCGGACAATTTAGGCTGGAACTCATGGCAACCATTGGATGCATGACGTACCAATAAATTACCGATCATTTCAAAAAATAGTCGAGTATAAAAAAGTTCGATTGCGATTTCGCAAAACCGTTCTTTAATATACTATACATACAACAGAAAATGTCATGAATGCAATAAAAGTTATAATCAATTTAAACACATTAAACATAGATAAGCAATTTTCAACAATTAATAACAATCAGTCAAATAGTCAAATCTTATGGTTAGAACTTAATTAATCCCCAGCAGAGTCGCCATGTTTTTTTTACTAAAAAAATAAAAGAAAAAGAAAAATGACTTGTTTTCGAAAAATCGATCAAACTTATTATTGAAGAGAAATTGAATTTCCAAAAGAACAGAGTCTCCACTTAAATTTTAGTAAAAATAAAGAAAAAACCTAAGGTTTTCAAAAGACTTAAACAAATAAAAATCAATTAAAAATAAAAGGGTTCAAGTTCAATGTACATTTTCAGAAGGTGTTAGGCCCTCAAAATGTCCGCTAACTTGCGGTTGACTGACGATTTGACTAAAATAACTTTGATTAATTTTGAGAAATTAACTAAGTAAAGAAACCCATTTTTATTTGAAAGAAAATATGTTAAAGGAATTTTTAGGAAAATAACTCTTATATAACAAACAACTAATAAGTAAAATAAATAATAAATATAGATATTCATTTTAACATAAAAAGAAGAAATGACTTTCTTTTGGAAAATTTAATTAAATAAAGAAAAAACCAAATTCAAATAAAAGGCTAGTTAATACAATAAATAGACAAAATAAAGGAAGAAATATTGAACTTGGGCCAATTTGTCCAAATCCCAAATTTGATGGGCCCAAAACCTGTCCTAATACTAAAATGATCAAAATATGGGTATTGGCCCATTTAAGTTAAAATCATCTGCTGATCGTTTCAATGGGCCTTTAGTCCCATTTTTTTGCTTGAGCCTACGATAATGAATAAGATTTGGGCTTTAGCCCATTTCCATTATGAAGATCTCCATATATACTGAGTTTATACTCATGTATAAAGGTTGTATACTGGCTTGTTTTTCTGTATATCAGCCCATACACTAACTATATACAATCTATTCATCTCCCGAACACCTATATTCCTGCTTTTAACCATGTATACACTGCCCTTTGACCTGTATAATATTTATACTGTTGTATACAAACTGTATATCAACTTGCTTCTTTAACTTGAGCCCCTTATTTATTGTCTTCAACTTGTACACTAGTTTCGTGACTTGCCATGCGGGGCTGACTCGAGGGAAAAGAGGATTTGGGGCCTTTGGGGGCCTCTCGAAATGTAAGGGAAGGAAAAAATAGAGTCCAAGAGGACTCGGATGGATTTCACATGCAACAAAATAAAAATAAAGATTAGCATACCAAAAGAGAAAGAGGAACTGGATCGAAATACTTCATACAAAGGCTAACAAAACAATTATAAACTGAATGATATTAAGCTCAATCTTAAACAATTTCCAACAGAAGAAATAAATAAAAAATAATCCAATCAGCATAGTCTTATTACTTCATTCACAAGGCATGAAAGACATTGCAATTTAATAAGTAATGAATTCCAATTTCCTTAAAGAAGCAAGAAGAAGGCAGTAGAGAAGAATGTGTCAACTATACATATATTTTCAAAATAAGAGAAAAGAAATCCAATAAGATATATTCTGACTAGCACAAGCATTTCAAAAGGAATTACAGAGAAACTAATCAATCATGTATGACCGAAGTGAAAACAATTAACATGCTAGGTTCGATTAAGTTTAGCCAGAGAATTCCTAACCGGACAGTTAACAACGGACTTAATGTATATTTCAGACTAATGAGATCAGATGCTATGAACAAACCAGCAGAATAAAACTATTAAGATTTAACAGACATTCACACGATTTCTAGATATGAATCAGAGGGACTTTAAGCACTGTGATTAACACACATTCTTTTAGTGAACAAGATGGAACAAACAGAAACAATAGTTATAATTTCTGGAAAACGACACGATTAAGCTAGACGCAAACAACTTCTAACAAATAGTATATGAGACCAAATGAACAAAAAGGCAGAATCATTCATATCACAGGATAACCACAATAATATTAAACTCTTCTAATTTGAGCAAAACTAGTTATCTAAACTCGAAGATAAGCCCAAGAAAAGTGAGACAAATCCTTTGACACCTTCATAACAAATAAAAGAAAATGGAAAATTATTTAAAATAAAAAAACAACAACATCTTACCGATTGACTAATGAACAAGGCAAACTTAAGGCGAGCCCCACATCCATTAATTCGAGAAGAGCACAGATAGAGATACGAGCTTAAACAGGCATTAAACCATCTAGAAAATGAACACACACTAACATTTTAGAAAAAATAAGACGAAGAGAATAACGCAGATCGAACACCATGTAAGAGTATCACCAAGCCAAGCAAGAATACCACATCAATCCAATATATCGAATTCAAAATGAATCAGTAGGGTTACGAGTTATTTTACCTTGTTGTGGGCAGCGACTTGGGACGAACGAGACTTTGAGGACGATTCCACCACCACAAGTCAGACTACGGCAAACTCTCATAAACAATGAACAAGAAAAAAATCAAAAACTAGACTTTAAGTATCTGTAGTTTTCTAATCTATTTCGTATGTCTTTATAGGTATGTAAAAATTGCCTATATAATCTTCTAGCCTTTATTTCTTGTTTTATTTCCCAGCTCTCTCTAACCTCCTGAACGAAAGGAACGAGATGGGTTTAAATAGGGGAGAATGAAAATAAAAATTAAGCGGGAAATGGGCAGAATTTTTAGGGTGAATTCCATTTAGAAATTTGAATTTTCTACAGGAGATAAGGCTGGAAAGCTTCAACTAGTACTATTCTCAACGAAAAAAGAAGGGAGTCGTCTGATTCATAGAGCAAGGACAAACCTAGAAGGAGATCGCTCCACTTGGATATTCTCCCACATTTTTGTATAGAAGTGATAAGGAGAGATGAGAGGGCCACATGGCTTCCCGATTTGGGTCGCCCGAATCGCAATTCTAGACTCGATTTGGGTCGCGAGTTTCTGGGTTGCGTTCTTTTGGATTTAAGCGAGGAAGAAGACGTAGTAAGGGTCGTTCGGCTACTATTTTATGTACATATTTTTGCTATTTGGTGGGCTGGAAATTGAGTATAGTGGGTTTCTAATGGGTATTAAATTGTTGTTGTTGTATTGTATGGGTTTTAGTGGGCTGAAGAAATGGGCTGCTGAAAATGCAAATAATAAGGCCCAAAATTGGCTTCTTAATATAAGTTAAAAGGCTTGGTAAAGAAGTGGCTACAATTGCATTACAAAAACTTAGCCAATTTGAACTTAATTAGGATAGATTCGGCTAGTAATAAAATAAGACGAATTGATATTAATTAGTTAACAAGCTTCTTAATTTTAACAACATAAAATAATTAACTTAATTATAAACTAATTGACTTGAAAAATATAACTATAACGTAAACTAAACTAAATTAATAAGATATTTAAATAACAAATAAAATCTTCTGAGATTATTTTTGAATATTTTTAAAATAAACTAATTATATAAAGACATATTTATTATTACAAATTATAAAAACGATCAAAATTACTACAAATTCTTAAAAAATATTTTGAACTTTATAAAAACTAATTATTTCAAATCGTTTGGAATTTAAAAAGCTGGATGATTAATTTATATTGTTGAGGTCCAAAATTGGGTGTATACATCAACTTACCCCGCTCTGGCGCCGCCTCCCTAGCGACATCTGGCCAGCCCTAGCGGGACAGTACTGGCCTAGAATTTCTCAAATTTTTGTTTCTCCTAAATAACGACGGTTCAGGTCGTTACAATAGATATCAATTTACCCCTCATTTATCCTCGAATGACTAGTGCATGGGACATTACACGTCCTATTTCGAGTTACTTCTAAATTAAAGAAGTGGTCTACTACAAAATCACGACGGATGGCGAATTTTCAACTATTTGACACATGGAAGGTACTATACTACAAAGGCCTGAAGGAAATTGGAGGCAACAAACAACGAAAGAGCGCATTTTAATATTACACAACCTGGCCCGCCAGGGCGACAACCCTCCCGTTGAGGCGGGGCCGCTGTGGCGGGGCGGGAGATCGGGAAACTGTATAGGGTGGAATGAGGAATGGTTTCCTCATTTCTCCCCTTTCTCCCCACAAAACTCTTCCAAACTCTCTCAGTTTCCTAGTTCCGAATGTCAAAATCCAGGTAATACTCACGCTCCTTACTACCTTTACTTCATTACATTCTTAATTACGAATGCATGACGATAACTGATTGATTTGCGATGGTCTTTCGGGTAGTTTTTTGAAAATGAACGAGGTTGCTTGATTGTTAGGATAATGTAGCATGAATACTTCCCTTACGTCCCTAACATATTCACAATGTCCTGGGCGTAAGGATTTCCCAAAAGCACGGTTAAATCAATACAAAAATAGGTTGGGGAAGTTGAAGGTTCTTCTTAGTATAAACTCGAATTTGAACATCATTTAGGGTTTATTTTGTGAAAATAATAGCATATTTAGGCTGTAGGGTAGTTTATATACTCTGATCTGCTGAAATTCTTTCGAATACGGAGGTTTTAGGACGAAGAAATGCCATAACCGCGTCTGATGTTCATCCTAGATGAAGGCCGCTTTGGCGGCCTTCATCCCGCTATGGCGGCCTTCATAATCCCTCCAGGGCAGGATTATGGCCGTTGTGGCGGGATACGCCAGACCAGTGACCTGCATCCCTTAACTTAGAATTTCCTTTCTTCTCATTCAACCTTTGCGTTGTCTATTTTCATCGTGTTCTAACCTATATTTTCATCACTTGCAGACTTATCTAATGGCAGGTCAAAATGACGAACATTTACCCTTCATCCATTTCCCGGATGCCGCTAGTCGGGAAAGGTATCACGACAACCGCAACACGGGATTCTGTTGCGAGAGGGGGTTTGTGTTACTCTAGCTAGAGGAGAAGGCACCTGTATTTTATGCTTACCTGTTGGAGTTTGGATGGGCTCCACTGACTGAGGCTCCCCCAGATGCACGCTCTACTTGGGTGAGGGAGTTCTACGCCATCCTTCCTACTATGCGATGGAATGACTCTCACCCCGTCATCTGTATAAAGGGAGTTGACGTTCCTCTGAATGTCACTGCCATCAATGAGACTCTAGAGGTACCGAAGGTCTCGAACGCCGAATACGAGGCCAAACTAAAGGAGATGCATCTGGAGTGGCTTAGAGACACTCTGGTTGAGCCTGAGCACCTTGGGATTAGGTTTACTAGGCTACTGCTGAGGGTATTACTAGCACAGATTGGTCATCTAATGCTAAGAGGTGGCTACACTTGGTCACTAGAAGGATCCGCCCATCGAGCAACCACACCAATGTGACCTTCCCTCGGGACTTGGTGGTGGTGTGCGCCATACAGGGTATAGAACTGAACGTGGGGTCACAGATTATCTCTGAGTGGAAGATCTACCAGGGTAACAAGAAGGTGTTCTTTCTCCCTGGTCTTATCACTGCTCTATGCAAGCGGGCTTAGAGTAGATTCTACTTATAGGATCAAGAGAAGGAGGACTGACAGGGCTAGCCGCAGTAAGACGGCAACGGATTCAGACAACGAAGCACGAGTCGAGGATGATATGACTGCCATCCGGGATATATTGGGGAGTTCCTCTGCTGACTTCACTCCAGTTCCACCCAGCACTACCCTAGAGATCGAGATGATCTGTCGCCAACTGTGCCAGGAGAGGAGGAAGGGTCTGGAGAAGGATCGCCTGATGGCCCGGATATGGAAAACTATAAAGGCCATCTTTTCTTGAGTTGCCCTGATAGGGAGATTCCCCGACTCGATCCAAAGGAGTACACAAAGTTCCTTATGCTTAATGAGTCCTGGGCTGTCGTGATAAATCCAGGACCTTGACTCCGACGTGGACACCACCCAATTCGAGGGTTCTTGATTAGCTTTCCTTTCTTCCCTCTTGGGCTTGTAAAGTTTTAAGACAACTCTGTTTTTACCTTTCGGTTTCCTAAGTTTTGTAGCACATGAATGCTTGTCCTATAGCTGTTTTATGCAGCTCACACTTTATTTCTAGGTTTTATAGTCTATACTTGATTGCTGAACACTGAGAGGACTGGCAGGGATATGTATTGATTCCATTTGGGGTAAAAAAAATGAATTTAGGGAAAATTGGGTAGGCTGGGTTGAGGTTCTGCCTCGCCCTGTCCCGCTCTGGTGGGAAAATCCCGCTCTGGCGGTCTCAATATGGCGGGAATAATCCCGCCCCAACGGCTCCGATGTGACCAGAACCCAGGTCAATAATTTCTGGGTTCTTTTTTGTTTTTCTAAAATTTCCCCCAAGGTTCCTAGCTTAACCAAAAAATCTAAGATAAATCTCAAAGCTAGGAAAAACATTAGCTGATCCGAGTCAATCTTAACGACACGGAATCCAACTCATTCTCATTAATTGAACGTTACACCCACACATCCCCAGGATACACCCAGATGTTCACACGACTAATTGATGGTTACGATACACGTCCAGATTTTCGTCTTACGAATCATCCCATAATTCATCTAGACCCTCGCACCAATTTAATTATGACTTCATCCCTCAACGGTTTTCATGATACTCAAGCATGTACAACTCGCATAACTGATCTTTAGACGTAATCAACTGACACTATTCGGTTCAAGTGCCAAACGATCGCGTGTAGTGATATAACCCAACCAAGGGTTGAGATCGTTCCCACATGGAGTGGTTTTGAGAATTAGTAGAAAAATAAAATCAAGTTTTAATTAGTCATAGCTATAGACATTATCGAATATAAACATACTAAATCTAAAAGGGGTGATGCAAACGTCAATTATCAATGGGGGGTTTGTATTCTTCTAATAACAAAAATAGTAAAAATATAAGAAAACGAGATAGAGAGAGGGGGCTCTTGGGATGTGATAGGAATACGGGATAGACTAAATTATCGGGTACATGCTTTTGATAGTAAATTGATGTGTATTTGTGACTAGGCTATTCTATAGTGGGGGTAAATTCTTTCTCGAGCAACTTACCCCGAATCAACTCGAATTCTCTAGAACACCGAGTTATAGCATTAAGCACAGCCTCCGCCTTAGCCCATTTTCTCTCGCGAGCAGAATGTGTGGGAGAATGACTAGGATTCACTCTCTTGAGCTGAACCCATGTCGACCCAATACCACTGGCTATCAATTTAGTAGTCTTAGTTTTACCACCTCTCTCTTGAGCAAGCCAAAAACACTAAGATGAAATCGTATTTGCAACTACAATTCCATTAAGTTCATACACAACTTCTAAATGAAATCACATTTAAACAACAAATAAACCATCAATACGCAAGACCCAACAAATAATTTAACCTATGTTCACAAAATCACACCCCAAGAATTGGGGTTTTAGCTAGACATGTAGAAGAGATAAAAAATTATACCAATATCAGTTTCCATCAACTGGGTATGAAGAATTAAGTCTGAAAACACGTCAAGAGTGAAGAATCTTTGAGATCCAAGTCCAATTTCTTGGAGATGAAACCCGTTGAATCTTCAAGGTCTAAGATCAATGTCTCTTTACTTGAAACTTAGAAAAATAAAATGTTGTATATGAAAAGTGCCTCTGAAATAAAATTTAAACACGTATTTATGGGTGTCAAAAAGTGTGTTATGAAGGGTCACTCGGCGCAGTTAGTCAGGATCACCAATGCACTCAAAGATCCACTCTTTGGTCTGCTTCATCGCCTTTCAGCTCTTGCCTTCATCATCTTCGCATTCTGGATCATTAGGCGGTATAGTACTGCAATGCGAAATTGTTCGGCGAAGTGCCGACTGCTCCTTTTCATCACCGACTTGATTTTTTCCTTCAGGGCTCAGCATACTGGAACTTTCGACGAGGTTCAGACCATTCGGTGACTCGCCTAATGCATTAGGCGATCCTCAGGCCTTCTTTTCTTCGTCTTTTCAGCCGTTTGGTTCCTTTTTGCCAAGTAGTGTCCATGCTTTGCCTCAAACTCCAAATACCTGAAACATAAGGTTTTACATCAGTTATTGAGACAAAATATGCATTTGAGGACACTAATTCTGTTAAAATCATGCCCAAAATGAGTCCAAATTGTGGAGTCATCAATACCCCCAACTTAAACTTTTGCTTATCCTCAAGTAAACTCAAGTTCGGTAGTTCAGAAAGGGATGTATCGCACAGTGCTACACAAGAATCAATCATTCATGCGCACACAAGATTCAATTTACTCATGCGAAGATCAAATGTGCACTCAAAGTTTCAATTTGTGACACGCCATTATCAAAGAATCTCAAGCTCACAATACTGGCTTCAAATGCAAGTTCAAGTTCAACTAAAGTGTTCAAATGCCCTCACACAAAGAATTATTCCATATTCACACAAAAGTTCACAATTCAAAGCTTCGAAATCAAATGCAATGCTCACACTCACAAAGATGAATATAATGCATGATTTCACCCATAGGTTTGCCCGTATTTTCCACTCAACACTTGCTTCAGCTCACTCAAGATCACAAAGGTCTTTCAAGGCTTGTAATGGGGCTGAGTGCAAAGGTATTGTCATTTAGGCTCAGCGGCTATAGTCATCATGAAATCAGGGTTGAACAACACTCCCTTTCATCTTCTTTCATCATTTTCTTTAGTGCTCACAAGTAGTCCCATTCTTTACTTCCCATGTATAGTTGGAAACCCCAATTTCTTTATACTTTCATAACTTTATTCCACAACTTTTTCATTCTTTTTCTTTTTCTCTTGTCTTTTTTCTTTTTTTTTGTATGGAGGGGTTCCATTTATCTCAACACCATGGGCTAAAAGGGACTTTCTTGCACTTCTTGATTCTCCCTTCTCTTGTCACCACACCCCTAACTTAGGTTTTTGGCCTAAGTTGGCTATTCAACTAACCACAACTCCATGAGGATTATGGGTGATGGATAAAAAAAGGTCATTGTTTTCATTAAGTTTCTTCCAAAGAAAGGTAAGGCTCAAGGGGTGTTCAAAAGCGGTTCACACTCTCACAAGGTAGGCCACAAAAGAGGTATATGTCAAATTGGCTCACACTCTTCGAAGTTGCCTAAGATCGTACCAAGAGATAGCATCACTTAGTTGACCGGACCAACGGGGCAAATTCTAGAATCCATCATGCATAGTTCACAGGTAAGCTCATTACACTAGGCATTGACACTATAAGTCAAACACGACTCCACACTTTCGCTAGTGTGCAACGATCATCACAAGAAACAAAATATGATAACTGGCTAGTCACAACAAGATGCAATGAGTTCACATATTGTCTATGAACTTCATTTGGTGTCATCGCAGTCGTACATTCATGTTTGTTCGATTATGAGCACTATTCAAGTCATCGGTATTGATCAAAACCAATACTCAAATTTCAAGAGAACAACCACATTCACCACATACAAGAGGTGGTGAAATTTTTTCGGAAGGGTCAAAATCATTTGCAATTTAAAGCAAAAGAAGCCACAAGCTCAAACCTTCCACGAAAGCAGTGTAAGACACAATTTTAAGCACACCAAAATTTTAAGCACAACGACCCAAATATATAAATAAAACATGAGCATAATCAGCACACAAATGTGGGCCTTACCCCACCACAAACAAAAGCCATTTGTCCTCAAATGCAAATAGGAATTATTCAACAGTGAAGTAAAGCAAAACAGAGAGGGAGGTAAAGAGGGGATCATGTCTTTGCAGTCTCTCCATTTATCTGGGCATCAGTGGCCGATGCCTCACCCTGAGCCTAGGCATCAGTACCCGAGGTTACCTCAGGAGGAAAAGCAGTACCAGATTCACCAATTTTTGTTGAGTGTGAGTCCGCTAGAAAGACATACACCGCCCTGTAGTATCCCCGGGACCATGAAGGAATATTAGGGTCTAGGGTAATGGTTTTCCTGGAATAAGTGGGCCACTTGCCCTTGCCTTTCGTAGTAGTTGTGGGTAGTTTTGTAGCTTTACCTTTCGACGTAAGTGCATCCTTATTTATTACAATCCCTTTGGGCTTCTCTTGGGCTGGTGTTATTCTTTCAGCAACTTTTGATTTAGTCATGTCTGCAAATCTCGAAGAGAAGTTAGAAAAACCTAAACAGAAGAACATCAGAACAATTTCAGACAGGTTCGCCAATCCAGAGGGCGAATCACCAAATTTCTTGGGCGAGCTACATTGAGCTCGTTGAAGGAATTAGCTCTAAATTTTGCGGCAAGTAGGTGATGGGGGTAACCACTCGGTGTGTCGCTGATAGCTTTTGGCGAACAAGGATAGGCCCATCGAAAGTTTAAGTGCGCAAAGGTTCAGGGGTGCAGACAAAGGGTGATTGAGAAGCCTTTTGGCAATTCCCCGAGTGCTTTTGGCGACCTCAGGCTTCTCGTCGAAAGTTCCAAACTTCAACTACTCACTTAGAAAGAAATTAAAGGTGAGATGGGGTCACTAGGCGAACCGCCGAGTGGTTTGGCGAGCTCGACCCAGCTCACCAAATGACCCAATGTGCCTACCTTCAACCCACTTTCTCGAATTCAACCCCGCAACCCCTGAAAATAAAATCAAAGCATACACTAGTTCAATTAATCTCAAACCCATAACACCCAAACACGACCCCTCGAAGTTTAATCTAGTTTAAGGCATACAATTACGGGATTTCAACTATCTCAACTACTTGATTAAGATTATCAAATTAAATCATGCATGTAAACAATCTAATCCTATCAGGCAGGATCAGAACACTTCAACAAGATCAGGCTATTGTAAATGAGTATAATGTTTGATAAAAAAACTCGGGGCATAGAAAACAAACCTTTTATATCGATAAAGAGAAGATTAAAATGCTAGGCGACAATGTAATCCAACTCTGAGCACAAATCAACAATAAAAATACTCTAAAAATGCGAAAATATAGGAACTAGCGTGCGGGTGTGAATTTGGGAATATAAAAAGTGAGGGAAAGTGAATGAGTTTGAAACTTTTAAACCTTTGGCTTGCAAAATCGTCCAGTTTTCGCCCATTCGGCGACGTTAGTCAAGCTCTCCTATCCTCTCGGTGATTCACCGAGAGTTCATTTACCTCACCGAGTTTTACAGACTCCAATTTGAAGATGACTTGAGTCAAACGACAGATTAGGTCGGGCTCACCAACCTCTTCGGTGACTCACCGACTGGACCTGTTGCTCGCCACCCTGCACTTTTCGAACACTTTCCACAATTTAACCTGTACAAACAACACACCATTATTTTACCAAAACACAAATAAAAGCAATAAAAAAGGTTTTGGGTTGCCTCCCAAACAGCGCCTTAGTTAACGTCGCAGCACGACACAAGTCCACCTTCAAACCTCATTCTTGGGGTTGACCATAGTATCACTAGGCAACTCCCCTTTTTCTCTCGGATTTAAGTGAGACGACATCTGACCCATTTGGGTCTCCAGCTGCTTGATTGATACTGAATAAGAGGTGACGGTCTGGCTCAGGGTCGACACATCTTCCTTCATCTTTTTCAAGATCTTGTATGACCCCTCAACTTTGTTGAGGATACGAGAGTGCATATCCTCAGACCTATCACCCTCCGAATCCTTTGGCTTTTGGCGCAGTGGGGAGATACATACCTATCCTTCTCCCCGTCCTTCCAATTAGGAATACGATCTCTCCATTCACGCTCTTTCCAACCTTCATCTCTCTCCCTAACTTGGTTACCACCATGCCTTGGGTAGTTTGAACAATAACCACCGCCTTGGTTGGCTAGGAAGCTCCCATGACATTTTTGGACAAAATGTCAAGTTATGTCATTATCTTGTCCATGTTTTGGTCCCTCTCTTGATATTTCTCCATCTGCTCCTTGGTCAATTTCAATGTGAGAGGGGAGACTTGATCTTCACGGGTGTACCAAGCCTGATTTATCGTGGTCATGCTATCCAATAGCTGAGCTGCTATCACATAAGTATGTTGCATCAAACCTCCTGAAAAAATTTAGTCAGCAATGCCCTTGTTCACCGAGTCTAGGCTCCGGTAGAAATATTGCAACAATACATTATCAGGTAAGCCATGAGTTGGGCATTGGAGCACCAACTTCTTGAATCGCAGCCAAGTCTTATGAATTGGCTCACCCTCCAAATGCTTAAAGATTTGGATACTGTCCCGAAGAGTCATCATCTTCGAGGGAGGGAAAAATCACACATTAAATGCGATGACCAACTCCTCCCATGAAGTGATTGAGTCACATGGAAATTCAGCTAGCCACTTGCATGCTTCTCCCAACAAAGAGAATGAGAACAATCGTAGACGAACCAACTCTTGGGATATATTTTTTAAAGAGAATGGTCCTCTCACATCTACATGAGGATCTTCATGAGCCAATCCACTGAAAATCCCCTTTAGTTGCAAGATTTGCAACATGGTACTCGTGATGTTAAATACAACATTCCCTTCGGCCGGAGGAAAGCGAATGACACCAATACCGCCCATGAGTTGGGGATCATTAACATGAGGCGCATTTACATCGTTAAGGTTTCCGATGTCATCTTGATAGCCTACTTGGGTTTTATTGCTTCCGTTCATACTCATACTTCCTGATATATTCACACAAACAAACAAAACTACACTAAAAGTTAAGTAAGTAAACTATGACTAACAAGAATGAAACTTCTACTTAACTACAAATTCTCTAATAACACCACTCTCCGACAAAGGCGCCATTTTGATGTTTAGACATAATCAACTGACACTATTTTGGTTCAAGTGCCAAACGATCGCGTGTAGTGATATAACCCAACCAAGGGTTGGGATCGTTCCCACAGGGAGTGGTTTTGAGAATTAGTAGAAAAATAAAATCAAGTTCTAATTAGTCATAATTATAGACATTATCGAATATAAATATACTAAATCTAAAAGGGGTGATGCAAGCGTCAATTATCAATGGGGGTTTATATTCTGCTAATAAAAAAATAGTAAAAATATAAGAAAACGAGATAGAGAGACGGGATTCTTAGAAAATGATAGGAATACGGGATAGACTGAATTATCGAGTACATGCTTTTGATAGTAAATTGATGTGTATTTGTGACTAGGCTATTCTATAGTGGGGGTAAATTCTTTCTCGAGCAACTTACCCCGAATCAACTCGGATTCTCTAGAACACCGAGTTGCCACATTAAGCACAGCCTCCGCCTTAACCCATTCATTCTCTCGAGCTGAATGTGTGGGAGAAGGATTAGGATTCACTCTCTCGAGTTGAACCTATGTCGACCCAATACCACCAGCTATCAATTTAGTAGTCTTAATTTTACGACCTCTCTCTCGAGCAAGCCAAAAACAGTAAGATGAAATTGTATTTGCAACTACAATTCCATTAAGTTCATACACAACTACTAAATGATATCATATTTAAATAACAAATAAATCATCAATTAGTAAGACCCAACAAATAATTTAACCTATGTTCACAAAATCATACTCCAAGAATTGAGGTTTTAGCTAGACATGTAGAATAGATAAAAATTTATACCAATATCAGTTTCCATCAACTTGGTATGAAGATTTAAGTCTTAAAACACGTCAAGAGTGAAGAATCTTTGAGACCCAAGTCCAATTTCTTGGAGATGAAACCCTTTGAATCTTCAAGGTCTAAGAACAATGTCTCTCTACTTGAAACTTAGAAAAATAAAATGTTGTATCTGAAAATTACCTCTGAAATAAAATTTAAACAAGTATTTATAGGTGTCAAAAAGTGTGTTGCGAAGGGTCACTCGACGCAGTTAGTCGAGATTGCCGATGCACTCGACGATTCGCCCTTTGGTCTGCTTCATCACCTTTCAGCTCTTACCTTCAGCATCTTCGCATTCTAGATCATTGGGAGGTAAAGTACTGCATCGCGGAACTGTTCGACAACGCGTCGACTGCTTCTTTTCATCGCCGACTAGATCTTTTCCTTTAGGGCTCAGTACACTGGAACTTTCGGCAAGGTTCAGGCCATTCGGCGACTCACCTAATGCATTAGGTGATCCTCAGACCTTCTTTTTTTCGTCTTTTCAGTCGTTTTGTTCCTTTTTGCCAAGTAGTGTCCATGCTTTGTCTCAAACTCCTAATACCTGAAACTTAAGGTTTTACATAAGTTATTTAGATAAAATATGCATTTGAGGACACTAATTCTATTAAAATCACGCCCTAAATGAGTCCAAATTGTGGACTCATCAATAACTTCGATCAATTAGGCCAACACATTGCACATATCAAGGTTTAGACACACATTTATAGCACACATAATCACCTCATTACATTCAATCAATTACAACTTCATATTTTGCAGTTAGTTCAAACAACAAGAATCACGCATTCACAGGTTCCAAGATATACACACAGTCAAGTCCAAATTATTAGTTAGTTCGCTCCATGGATGACTTTACCGATCATCCATGTATTTACACTGCCCCTAGGACCAGATAACAATTGGAACATTCTCAGTTCCAATTTACCTTGCTTGTGTTCCTTCAGTCGTGACCACGACGTCCGGTCCACTTTGTTGAGATACCAATTGGAATCGGGAGATACCAGTTGGACTCAACTCATACCACAAGCGACATTTCTCACGAAAGGAGAGAATGAGTGAAACTATTTCCTAGAATGCTTCCTAGCTTCCAGAAGATTAGATGTAGACGTCAACACATCAATTCGCAGTAGTCTAGTCCACATTTTGCTCTTGTATTGGGAGATCGATAACCTAGGCTCTGATACCAATTTGTCACGACCCAACCCACCAGGCCGTGCGGGCAACTACATACTATCACCTAAGTAGGAGAACCCTATTATCCCAACAAGTTAAAACATGCAGAAATGTGAATAAATGGAAATAAATATATTAACGGAAATCATAATTAAAAACGTTTAAAACAATTTCGAGTTAAGACTTGTAAAGTAATTAACACCTCCCAAGGATCTAGTCTAAACAGGTACAAGATCTACTAAGAGTACGACTGGACAAGATAAATAAAAGTCACAACTCCCACCATCTGAAAGGAAGAATAGAAGCTGCTGGAGGATTTCTTCGTCTTCACCTAATGAAACATCACCAACCTGCATCCATACTATGTAAAAAGGCAAAGCAACAGTAGCATTAGTACAAAACACACGTAATGGTAGGCATCATCGGTCAACCCGACGCCCACTTCATAATATAAGAAACCAACTAGTAAGGTCATGCAATAAATCCACTCGCTTCTCCACCTTTGCCCTCTCTTAAGTTACTTCCAATTTACACCGGTACTCTGATTACTAACCACCTTCTCAATCAACTTATTTATCAGGTTCTTGATCATAGCCTAATCGTTCTAACACATTAGCAAATCCCCAATTACACCCGCAATCATTCCCACTAACTGCTCACTTCGTACCCTTACTTCCTCGTCACATTACTCAACCATGGTCACATAGTACACTATATCAAACTTCCTTACCACTAAACTCAAACTCCTTCCTCAAGGTGAAGTCCACCTATGCATATTTCATCACATACACTACCTCTACTTCCCGCCATTACGATACACGTTCAACTCTTACTATCCATCTCTCGCCCCTTGAATACTTTACCCTTCCACTATACCCAACAAGTTCGCTTAACACACAGGACAATCAAATATAAGCCGTCATAACTTATACCCACTAAGTGCAACATATATAAGTAAACACAACCATATAATCATGTGCATATATTGAACATGTACAATATTATCAACATTTACTAGCAACGAACTTCTTCATATTTCTCAAGCTACACAATTATGCAAATCATTGGTCCTCTCATGGAACCCACACCCAAAAAGTTAGCATACCGGAGTGTGGTACCCAATCCAATGATTATACCAGAACGTGGAAACCGATCCCATAATTATGCTGGAACGTGGCAGCCAATCCAAGTTAGTTATGCTGAAACATGACAACCGCTCCAAGTTAGTTATGCCGAAACGTGGCAACCGATCCCTCCAACACACCAAAATCACAATCACAAGTAAATTCTCAAGTTCATACAATTTAATCATGATTCATGGAATTCATAATTCATCCATCTCATTACAACAAGTGTGATCAATAGTGCAACATTCATATACATAGATGTATCATAATGAAGCAAGAACAAACATGCATCACACAATCATAGAATCACCACCATCACCTATAATGGATTATTCATCAACACACATCATCGAACCCTAATTAGACCATACTCAGCCCTAATTCATTGTCTAAGGTTTCTTACTAAGGTTTAAATTATAAATCTTTTATTGCACGAAGGCCTATGCATAAATTCTACCATCGATTTACATATATTACATAGTGAGAACATATTTAAACTACTCAATTCATAAAATCTAGCCTACCAGGGAGCCAAGCAGATGCACATAGTTTTGGTCTTTGATTCTTGTTTCCGGAATTCGTGACGGTGATCTTGATCGGAAATTTGCAATCCATCGACTTCTTCATGCTAGAAATCTATCTCTCCCTTCTTTCCAAGCTTGCAACAGTTTTTTGGGGATTCCTAAGGTGTTTTACGACTAAATTAGGTATTTTAAGAAGAAGGAGAAAATAAGATTTCGCGTTATTTACATTTTGCCTCGCCTATCCTGCTCTTGCGCTAGCTTACCCTGCCCTGACACTACCGCCTTAATGGCATCTGGCCCACCCTGGCGGGACAGTGGCCTGAAATTTCCTAAATTTTTGTTTCTCCTAAATAACGACGGTTCGGGTCGTTACACTATAGGTTAGATTAGAGTTTTGGTACCACTACATGCAGTTCTTAGGGGTTATTTTCCCAAAGGTTTTAACTGTTTGTTGAATTTATGGGGACTCAAGCGTTGGTTGTTTGAAAACTACTTTTCTTTGCTTTATATGGTTAACTTGTTTTATAAATGGTTTTTTGGGTTTAGTTTGAGTTGGTGGATGATTCTCCCACAAGGTGCTTTAGTGGGGATGCCACTTACGATAGTCCGAGTCGTAACAAAAAAAGTAACAGGTTTGTAATCAAACGACTTATAAGAAAATATATAAAACAGTTAAGTTTATAGTTGGGTGAGTTGAGTTATGATATATTGTTTGCCTATTTTGACCCAATCCATCTCACTCATGGTAAAATTTTGACAAGGTTATACATTAAATAATTAACATTTAGCCCATTTTGATCTCACTAATTTCAGTCCAAACAATCAATTTACTATCCAATTCACACCTAGAACCAAATATTGAATACCTCATATATATGAAATCACGCCCACCCTAAACAAATATCGAAATAATTAATTTTTAGGCCAATTATAATTATTATTTTTAGTTATATGGTTTCTTTATGAGAGATCGTTATTTTATATACACACACAACCACACAAAACCACACGCAGACACACAATTTTTTTATTTTTATTCTTATAGATATGAGATCTTGAAAATATATTTTCTTCTATTCATGATTTTGTAAGTAGCCACGATATTTTACTGTCTCAATTTATTATTTATATCTTGACCACCCCTCCCCCACAAGAAAAAAAGAATAAGATAATTATAACTATAGACTTTCAATATTGGGTCAGGGCTTCCAATATAGGTTCAAGAGAAATGACCAAAACTTTCTTCAATAAAAAAAATAAAACTACAAGGGTTTGTATATATAATTTTGTTTGACTTGATTGGTGCTGCTGGCGGGTGATCTGGACTCTGTCGTGGGTCAGGGCCCCCAGGAACCAAAAGATGTGAAGATCCTGGGTTACGTGGACCATCATGCAATTTTGAAATTTTGTGAACCACCAAAAAAGGTTGTAAGATTTTTTCACCTTTTGTTGTTAAACTCTCATATGGTTGAATAGCTTGAACAATTTTTTCAGTCCCAAAAAGGAAGCAAGCAAGAAAAACTAAGGCAAAAAAGAGTTTCATGTTTGTAGAATTGGCACTTATTTTTTTCATTGATCGATCCTTAAATAATATAGTACAAATTTTGTGTATACTTTCTTCTATTTATGTTAAGAAACTGGAATGATGTTTAGATCATATGAAAATCAATGAAGATATGATGCCGATTATTATAAAGTTATAGTGTACACATGTTTTATTTAATACATTTTCTTAATTATACTTGTGGAAAATAAGTAACTGAACTCCATTTGGATGGATTATAATGAATTAATTGCAATCACCCATATGAATAGGGGAAAATAGATTAGGCAAGATAAGAATTAAGTAAATTGGTCCTAACTCATTTTAATATCCAAAAATAAAAATCAAAATCAAAACTTCAACTCCATAATTGAGTTAAATGAAATCATTTATAAAAATAGCATTATGTTTTATATATAGTACAAATAAAGAGACATGTTCCACAACACTATATTTATTTGCTTCCTTCAAGAAAAAATTAAATACAGTAAAAATAAAGTAAATTATAATATTCTCAAAGACGTTAGTCGGTAGGTTATGTTTTTAGTTTCGTGGTTGCATCCCCATTATTTACTATTGGTTAGATTAGAGGTTTGGTACCACTGCTTGCAGTTCTTAGGGGTTATTTTCCCAAATATTTTAACTATTTGTTGAATTTATGGGGACTCAATCCTTGGTTGTTTGAAAACTACTTTTATTTTCTTTATATGGTTAACTTGTTTTATAAATGGTGTGTTGGGTTTACTTTGAGTTGGTAGTTGATTCTCTCACAAGGTGCTTTAGTGCGGATGCCACTCACGATAGTATGAGTCGTAACAAAAAAAGTAACAAGTTTGTAATCAAACGATTTATAAGAAAATATATAAAACAATAAAGTTTAGAGTTGGGTGAGTTGAGTTATGATATATTGTTTGCCTATTTTGACCCAATCCATCTCATTCATGGTAAACTTTTGACAAGGTTATACATTAAATAATTAACATTTAGCCCATTTTTATCTCACTAAATTCAGTCAAAACAATCAATTTACTATCCAATTCACACCTAGAACCAAATATTGAATACCTCATATATATGAAATTACGCCCACCCCTAAACAAATATCGAAATAATTAATTTTTAGGCCAATTAAAATTATTATTTTTAGTTATATGGTCTTTTTACGAGAGATCCTTATTTTATATACACACACAAACCAACAAGCACACACACGAATATTTTATTTTTATTGTTATAAATATGAGATCTTGAAAAGATATTATCGTCTATTCATGATTTTGTAAGTAGCCAAGATATTTTACTGTCTCAATTTATTATTTTTATCTTGACCCCCCCCCCCTCCCCCCCGAATTAAAAAAAGAAAAAGATAATTATAACTATAGACTTTCAATATTGGTACAAAGACTACTGATTTTTCAATTGGTATTTCATTCATGGGCTAAATATGCATATTAGATACAAAAAAATACTATTTGTTTCCCATTGTAACGATATGAGTATCTAATAATCATAAGTACGCTTCTAATCTAGGTTCAAGAGAAATGACCAAAACTTTCTTCAATAAAAAAATAAAGCTTCAAGGTTAAGTTTGTATATATAATTTTGTTTGACTTGATTGTTGCTACTGGCGGGTGATCTGGACTCAGTCGTGGGTCAGGGCCCCCAGGAACCAAACGATGTGAAGATCTTGAGTTACGTGGACCATCACGCAACTTTGAAATTTTGTGAACACCAAAAAAGGTTGTAAGAATTTTTCACCTTTTGTTGTTGAACTCTTATATGGTCAAATAGCTTGAACAATATTTTCAGTCCCAAAAAGGAAGCAAGCAAGAAAAACAAAGGCAAAAAAGAGTTTCATGTTTGTATAATTGACACTTATTTTTTTCATTGATGATTGGTCCTTAAATAATGTACTACAAAGTTTGTGTATACTTTCTTGTATTTGTGTTAATTAAATGCAATGAAGTTTAGATCATATGAAAATTAATGAAGATAGGGGTGTACATGGTCGGGTTGGTTCGGATTTTTCAAATATCAAACCAAACCATTTGTGTCGGATTTTTAAATCTATAAACCAAACCAAACCAATAAAACTCGGGTTTTTCAACCTTGGGTTTTTCGGGTTTTTTTGGTTTTTGGATTTTTTCGGGTTTTTTCGCTAAAGTATTCATACAAACATATAATTTACCTGTACTTCAAATATTTCTTCAGTTCTACCAAAATACGACTATCTAAGGTGTTTCTTGAGAATACAACACAAACAATGATATGATTAATGACACTAAAATATTCAAAAAATAATAATAATAATAATGAAATCGCGTAAAATAAATATTGCAAATTAACAAGTCATAATGAAAATGATCAAAATTTAAAAGTACTAAATTATGCTAAAATAAGTTTAATAAGTATTAGTTACATGACTAAATATTAAAGGAAATTAAAATTAGATTATGTACTTTAATTGTTTAAACCAATGTAAAACTAAAGAACAAATATTCAATATTATTGTCATTCTTAGTGTTAAGTTGATTTTCTTTTTGCATTAGTATTAATTTGATTTTGATACAAGTTTTATTATAATTAAAAACATTTATGGACTATAATCTTTATGGAACCATTCAAGATTCTAAGTTTCAAACTTGAAATAATATATTAAAAGATAAAAACTATGAAAAAGTATAAGAAATATTTAAAAATTATATCAAAGTAAATATTTTTATGTATAAAATAAAATTTTAAAATTATATATATAATGTCAAGTTAGTTTGGTCTCGGGTTGATTTTTTTTAGTTAAAACCAAACCAACAAAACCAACCCAAATATACTCGGATTTTTTTTTTTCAACGCCAAACCAAGTCAAACCAACCACTAGTCGGGTTTTTTTCCGGTTTGACTCGGTTTGCGGTTTGGTTTGGTTTTTAGTTCAGTATTGTACACCCCTAAATGAAGATATGATGCCTACTATTATCGTAGTGTACACCTATTTTATTTAATACATTTTCTTACTTACACTTGTGGAAAATAAGTAACTGAACTGCATTTGGATGGATTATAATGAATTAATTGCAATCACCCATATGAATAGGGGAAAATAGATTAGGCAAGATAAGAATTAAGTAAAATGGTCCTAAATCATTTTAATCTCCAAAAATAAAAATAAAAATAAAAACTTTAACTCCATAATTGAGTTAACTGAAATCATTTATAAAAATAACATTATTTTTTATACATAGTACAAATAAAGTGACGTGTTCCACAACACTATTTTTATTTGCTTCCTTCAGGAAAAAATTAAATACAATAAAAATAAAGTAAATTATAATATTCTCAAAGACATTAGTCGGTAAGTTATGTTTTTAGTTTTGCGGTTGCATCCCCATTATTAACTATTGGTTAGATTAGAGTTTTGGTACCACTACTTGCAGTTCATAGGGGTTATTGTCACGACCCAGACCATCGTGATTAGCAGCCACTCTACCCCTCCAATGGGAGAACCATTAATACTAATTAGCTAACCAACTAAATCAAAATACTAAAGCATTTAAGGTTACAGAAGAAAGTTTAAATGACCAAAAGAAATACGGAGTTCCCATAAACTCCAAAGGTTTAAACAATAACTTAACCAAACTAATGTGGAAGTGTTAACCCCTAGAACCTGAAAGTCAATGTACTAAAACACTACTAACGAAAAGTCTAAGAACAACGGGTACAACACCGAAACTAAACAACATCTTAAAAAAATAGTCCGAGTCCGAAAAGAGTGGACTCAAACAAGAGAGATCTATGGCAGCCTGGAAGAACTGGCTCACCCTTGAAATACGATCACGCTCAATAGTCACCTAGTTGAGGTCTATCAATAGCCGCCTAAAGATGCCATGTACTCAACAAAGAAAGAACAAGTGCAATAAATGTATACAACCACAATGTACTAGTAGGATCACGCGGCTATCCCAATAAGTGGACCACATGCAAGTAACCACAACACTATAAAACAGGCATACACCGAACATATACAATATTAGTCATCTTTTCAAGATCAATGTAGCATTCCACGTTCTCAATAATACACATTGATTATCATTTTAGAGCAACATACAGTCTTTCAACCTCAATCACCATTAGATATGAATGTAATTAACACAAGTAGATACACAACACAATTCAATGGTCCTCTCAAGGAATCCAATTTAATGGTCCTCTCATGGAACCCAAATCCAAGTTGTTAGCATACCGGTACATGGTACCTGATCTAATGTTTATACCGGAACATGGCAACCGATCCCATAATTATGCCAGAACGTGGCCATCGATCCAAGTTAGTGTGTCGGAATGTAACACCCGATCTATTCAACAAACTATAATCACAATCACAATGTATATTCTCACAATCATACAACAAGAGGTAATTCATGGCATACATTTATTCAATTATCCTCATTTACGATTAGGGAGATAAAAAATTCAACATTCGCATACATACATGCATTATAATGAGAAATTACAAACATATATCACACCAACATGAAATCACAACCATCACCTAGCTCGAATTCAAGCTTGAATCCCTTAAGGCACTTGAATCTTCCCTTTCCAGATTCTTCCCGCTTGTTCGTTATCTAAAAACTTACAATTAACGCAAGGATCAATAAATGAGGCCTAATTACCCTAATTATAATCAACATTATCAACTCTAGGCCAAAACATTGATCCCCATACCGAGGTTAGGGTTTCTTCCACCATAAATCACAGATCAAAACCCCTGAGAGTTCTACTCGCCCGAAATCAATTCCGTAAAGTCTTACAGGTTCCTTAACGTCTTAGCTATCCACTCACGCAATCAATTTCATTATTACAGTTTTTATTTATTACCAGATTTCAGTAGACTCGTCTGACTCCAATTTCATCCAAATCTAGACTAGGCTAGGAAATTTCAAGTTACTACTCAAAAGTTTTTCTGGCCCAATTCTTTCCCCATTGGCTTTTCCCTAATGACGGAATCAGGTCGCTACAATAGATTTCAATTTACCCATCACTCGTACCCGAGTGATCAACTAGGAAAGACTGGCTAAAGTAAGGTTAGAGTAGTATCTGAATCGCTGAACAACAAGGGATACTTGTCTCGCATGTCCTTAGCTTCCGGACATCGCGATCAAGAATTTCAACCGGTTCTTGTTCATACAAAAGGTCTTTTCTAACACAAATGAGTCTTACTTTATGATATAACCTTCGTCCCCAAACCAACCAATTGAATACCTACACATCCTTCCATACAGTGCCTCAATGAAGTCATCACAATACTCAAGTGATAATTATTGTTGTATGTGCACTTACTAAAAACAAACTATTCCCTATAACCACCAAAGTTGATCATTCACATGTCTGCAACATGTTATCAAGGACTTTGACACAACATCAGGACGAATTATTTCTCACATAATCATGATAAATTCTAATTCAATACTCGCTACAATTAGAAGTGAACCTGAACCAACAAACACACACTCATAATACCCAAACAATCATAGTCCTTATCCACATCTCCATCTCACAACATAAATTTCCATAATCTTAAGTTATAAAAATTTGATCTTTAGACATCAGATACTCATCAAGGGCCATGTCCAAGCATACAAACCCTCTAACCACACTATCGAATGCTAGATTTAGCAATTATGATTGTAGATTACCCTTAAAAATAATAGAATTAGACCCAATGATCCCTGCATTCATCCACACATAATGAATACATGACCTCGACGACTAGATGAATATTATGATTGTCGGACAACCATAATCACACAGGGTAGCTCTTCTATGAATTCTCATAAGCAAGTGGTACATGTCGAACCACTAAAATACTTTAACAACTCCAAGACAAAACCAATTATGTCATTGGAAATAACCAAATCTTCCCAATCTTCCCACTCAACCAAGAGAACATCGCAGGATTTGGTACCCCTGATCAAGCACTAGGGATCCACCCACAAAAGTGAAAACACAGTTGAGCATAGCTAGAGAATCATACTCACAATACAAACAACCATCATAAACACTCCGACCATTTACCATATTATAAACCAACACTTTAAAAATGAAACATTTCTTAGGTACTTAACAATCAATAGTAGTAAACTTACGACTCAACACAGGTGTAAGTACTTTCAAATGCTCAATACCGGATACAATTGATCATTTCTCACCTTGCCAATTCATACCTTGACAAAATACATCACTACGAATGTAGACTGACAATAAAAAATCTGAATTGTAATTTCCACCGTATAACACAATCCCTTTCTCTATCAACATTATCTTGTACCTTGAAGAGTTTTATGAATTCATGGATCTCCATTTATCATTGATTCATCTCCATCAATCTTACAATATATTTTGCTAAAATTTCAATCATACTCATTACTAAACTCAAAAACAAGAACCAAGCACTTATAATCACACTCGAGCTAATGTCTGTACACTCTTTTCTCAAGTCTTTTTCAATAGTTGCCAACCAACCTTATTATATAGTTGCATTCCATTACAAACTCTTATTACCCTTATGCTCAGTCAGCCCTGACTATCACCACAAAGTCAAACTTTCCATCAACACGACACCTCAAACTCAGGTTTACCCATCAAATTCAAAGGACTAACCCAATTTTTATGCGCGCTTTCTTACTAAAATACTTCAATTGCCTTCACCCAAGTATACTCAATGGGACTTTCTTTATCCATAATCTTGTCATCCCGATATTAATCCACCCCTTTATGGCTTAAGATAAAATCAGCATGCCTCATACAACCATCCTTCCTCTTAACAAACAAGATGGAACACCCCACGGGGAAGCACTAGGAGGGGTGAAACCTTAATTCAGAAGCTCCTAGATTTGAGCTTTAAGCTCTCTCAATTCTGACACCACATGAATAGACTCAATAGAGGAGGATTTGACCTCAACATCCCGAATATGAGCTAATCATGCCAAACAATCCAGCCTCACAAGTTTCCTACCCCACATGATAGATATGACCTTACCTGACTTAGGCTTTCACCCCCCTTTCCACTCTAACATTTCCCTACCCGGGATCTCTAGAGTTACCGACTTAGCATTACCATTAAACACAACATAATAGGGGGATAACCAAGTCATGCTTAAGATTATATCCAGTCAGTCATATCCAGCATAATCAAATCAACCCAAATCTGAAAATCCATAAACACAGCAGGACAACACGATATACATGGGTGACTATGGCTGACTCTTCAACTGGGGTAGAAACATGGATAGGGACATCAAGTATATCACAAATCATATCAAATTCTGAGACAAATCGCACGTACACAAAAGAATAAGTAGAACCCGGATCAAACAACATCTTAGTCATCCGGTCACAAGCAATAATAGTACTTGTGATTACTGCATCAGACCCTCGGCCTCGGTCTTGCCCGGAAAGGCATAAAACTGAGCCATGTTATTTTAACGGCAACCTCTTTGCCTGGATGCACTACTCCTCTACCCGCATTATCATTTTCCTGGCCTCCACGGCCTCGATGATTTCCTCCTCATATGCCAAGGTTCTCCACAATTTTAACACACTTAATAATTTAACCAAGTAAACATCGTTGCTATTGGGGCAGTCGTATCCTGACCCTTCTTGATATACAATCAATCCATGACATTGTAGTATAACTTTGAACCTGAAATGACATAACTTAATTTAATCATTCGCTAAACAACCGATAAATGTTATGACAACAATACTAAATGCATTTTCCAAAGTATTGGCGTTCATTATCTAATCGTCCCTTACCAAAACTTCTTAAATGTTGTCACCAATAAATTTAAATCTGCAAATCTGACCTTAATCCCTTCACAAGCAATGATAGTAGTAGCTAGCGAGCCCGACAAAACTCTTAATTTCAATCATAGAACTAAGTCGGACCCAATTCCTAACTGATTCAATCTTTTGGGGATCTACCATTACCCCTTCCCTTCAAACTACATGCCCCAAAAAGGCAACTGAAGTCAAACAATATTCACATTTCAAAAAATTTGCACACCCCTTTTGTTTTTGTAATCATATGGATGACAGTTTTTTTTGTTGTTTTTGACAGCATTCAATTTATTACAAGGTTTTATAGTTTATCCTCGATTGTTGAACACTGATTGGATTGCAGGGGTTAGTTTGAATTTGATTCGGGTTTTATAAGGAGACGTGGGAAAAATAGAGGAGACAGGGCTAAGGTTCTGTCTCGCCCTATCTCGCCCTTGTGGGGAATTTCCGCTATGGTTACCTCGCGCTAGGAAAAAATCCGGCCCAGCGGCTCAGAAAGAAATAGTACCCAGACAATAAGTTTTTTTGGGGTTTTTCTCTTTTCTCAATCTCCCAACGGGTTTCAGGTTTACTGCGCAATTTAGGATAATCCTCTGAACTAGGATAATCATTATTTACCCCAAGTCAATTCAACGATACACAATCCAACTCATTCTCATTAATTCAACACAATAACCCACACATCCCTAAGATAGACCCGAACACTCATGCGGTTAATACTCAAGCGCAAAACATGTCTAGATCTTTCTTACGAATTACCTTGTACATTATCTAGACCCTTGCATCAAACTTAGTCATGACCTTGTTTTCACAACAACTTTCATGATACTCAACAGTTACTGTCACGCCCCAAGGCTACCCCCTAGATGCGAACATGGGACCTACGAGCATGAGTGACCCCAAGCTAACCCTTCATGCATATCATAAACATAGTAAAACAAATTGAATCAGGAAATAATGTGCGAAAGCTAAACTATATAAATAATCTGAAAGGATGGGGAATACCCATATACTAAGTCTGAATATATGAAAACTGAGAGTTTGAATACAAATGTAAAATCAAACTCTAAGACTAAAGCTGAAACTAACTATGTCTGAAATAAGACTCTAAACTGACTAAAAGTGCTGGGACATGTCCCAGTTAAATCAAGCAAAACTGAAACTAAAACTAAAATGGAAAGATAACATATCACTAGTCTTCGAAGAATGATTACTTACCACTGATGTTGCTGAACTGAAGATCGGGAATTGGTCTATTCGTGATCTGACTGTTGAGGACATGAACCTACATCATGAAAAGATATAGCGCAGAGTATGCGTCAATACTTGAAGGTACTGAGCATGTAAGATAGAATAAAGCTGAATAATAACATAACTGAACAAGCAATAAAGAAATAATATAATCTAAACATGATAAGGATAATGGATATACTAAACATGGCTAAACTGAATGCAACGACCAAGTTTATAACATGCTGAGACTGAATACTAAACTATACTGATATCATAGTAAATGTAATTGAATAAGAATGAACTATAAGGGAGCTACTAATAACCGACATAAAACCACATGAGTTAAATGTGGAGTTTGATGTATACGCCCCATTGAGATGACCCAATATACCCTGCCAGAGGTATAGAGGCATGCTGGCGTGATCACTATAATATAATGCCCAACAAAGGGGACTTATCCTATGAGGCACGCAATTCTCAGACTTGAAGGTGACTGACCCTAGTCCACTCGGTATTAAACTTCTCCCAATTGATTAAGTAGTTGACACTTTATGACAGAAATGTTGTAATACTGGATAGCTCAAAATACTGACATACAAACTGAGAATGCAACGTTAATATACTGATAATAATGCATTCAAAAAATAAGGGCATGTTTATATATAACTGAATTATCTGGCCTAGCATGTGTAATTGATGAACTAAAAGAACTACATAGCTAGGGTTCTGAGTTTATGCATGAACTTGGGCAATAACGATATTGAATTCATGATAATACGATTTGGATCATTCTAACAGCTAAACCCAACAATTTTAACATTCAAGAAACCCTAAGTCTAGATAATATTAAGGGAATCAAGATTTTGACTTAAATCTAGGGACCTAATGGGTGAAAGGAACCCACTAGTGAAAACCCATATACCTGGTGATGAATTCCACGGATAAATCTTTCGATTCCAAGGCTGGAACTGCTGGAACCTTGCTGCATTCTTGAACAATGGTTGCTCGACTTCTTTCTTCTCTTACAGTCTAATTTTTCTAAGTTTTGATGAATGATCTAACTTAGTAAAGTTCTAGTTATGTTTCTAGGCTAAAATTGATCAAAACCACGTAGTTTAGGGGTTAAACGATGTAGTTTAGAGGTTCAATGCATACGGAAACGACCAAAAGACCCATGACTTAAAAGTTGTCGAGGTCACCAATGGACGGGACCGATGGACCATCAATTTATTGACGGTCCGTGCTGATCAACCGTCAATCGGGACTAAATTTGGATATTAAGGGTCTGATCCGAGGACACGGACCACGTCCATGGGTCCGACGGTGGGTCAACACTTAGCTAGTTTTTTGGGGCTGAGTTTGGGGGTTCGCATATGCAAATCACGGACCACCAGCACGGGCCGTGGGTCACCCTACAGTCCGTGGGTGGCAACCATGGGTTGCACCTACAACTTCTGGAAATCTACAACGAGGTCTGTTTTTGGATACGAAGTGTTACATTAACTCCCCTTTGGGAACATTCGTCCTCGAATGAACACTAATTAGCGGAAATGGAGGAAGAGAGTTGCAACCTCTACCACTAGACACTGGAAACTGATTTCTACCTGAACTACGTTCTAAGAACATGCAAATACGCTGAAAATGCAAGTACAAACTGAAGGAACATAATACTTAGAATGAATTTATGCATGAATGACTGAAAAACTGAAGTATTACCTCAAGCTGGAATGGAATCGGAAGGAAAGAGGTGAGGATACTTGGCCTTCATGGTTGCTTCTTCTTCCCAAGTAGCTTCCTCTGCGGACTGACTCCTCCACAAAACCTTGACTGAAGCAACTTCTTTGTTTCTCAACCTTTGAACCTGACGATCAAGGATTTTAACTGGTACCTCTTCATAAGTGAGACTATCGTTCACAGCCACACTTTCTAAAGGTACAATAGATGTTGGATCACCTATACACTTTTTCAACAATGAAATGTGGAAAACCGGATGTACTGCTTCTAGTTCTGTTGGCAACTCTAACTCATAAGCTACCTTACCTATCCTTTTCAAGACCTTGTAAGGGCCTACATATCTAGGACTGAGCTTCCCTTTCTTGCCAAATCTCATCACCCCTTTCATAGGCGACATTTTTAGGAAAACCCAATCATCAACTTGGAACTCTAGTTCCCTTCTCCTTACATCTGCATAGGACTTCTGGCAACTCTGGGCTGTCTTAAGTCTATCTCTAATGAGTTGCACTTTCTCCATAGCATCATGAACTGAATTTGGCCCTATCAAGGCTGTGTCACCTACTTCAAACTAACCAACTAGAGATCTACATCTACGCCCATACAATGCCTCATAAGGGGCCATATGAATGTTGGAATGATAACTATTATTGTAGGCGAACTATATAAGAGGAAGGTGATCATCCCAACTACCCTTGAAATCAATCACGCAAGCTCTCAACATGTCCTCTAATGTCTGAATGGTACGCTCTGCCTGACCATTCGTTTGCGAATGAAATGTTGTGCTAAGATTAACCTGAGTACAAAGGCCCTTTTAAAATGACTTCCAGAAATGAAAGGTAAATTGAGGACCTCTATCTGAGATGATAGACAAAGGAACCCCATACAACCTGACTATATCATTAATGTAAAGCTTGTCATGCTCATCCGCCGAATCTGTAGTCTTAACCAGCAAAAAGCATGCAGACTTAGTAACTCTGTCAACAATCACCCAAATGGAGTCATGTTATATGTGAGTACGAGGTAAACCTGTAATGAAGTCCATGTTGATCACTTCTCACTTCCAAGTAGGAATGCTGATCTCTTGCGTCATACCTCCTGGTTTTTTATGTTCTACCTTAACTTGTTGACAATTAAGGCACTTATCCATGAAATCTATTATATCTCTTTTCATGCCATTCCACCAAAAGAATTCCCGCAGATCATGGTACATCTTAGTGGTGCGTGGATGAATAGAATATCTGGAGTTATGGGCTTCTGCAAGAATCTGCTGTCTCAACTCACCCACCTTAGGAAAACATAATGGACCCTGATAGTAAGTACACCATCTCCCCTTTCAGAGAAAACCTCAACTCTCTGCTGATGAATTGCATCCTTTAGTTGAAGCAATATCGGATCACTGTCTTGCATTTCCTTCACCTCCACCACCAATGAAGATTCTTCCCCATTCTGAACTATTACACCACCATATGATATTCTCATAAGACGAACTCCTAGACGAGTAAGTATGTGAATATCTTTCGCTAGCTCCTTTCTTTCTTCCTCAACATGTGCTACACTACCCATAGATAGTCTGCTAAGAGCATCTGCTACTACATTGGACTTACCAGGATAGTAATGCACACTCATATCATAATCTTTGAGGAACTCTAGCCATCTCCTCTAGTGAAGATTCAACTATTTCTGGGTGAACACATAATGAAGGCTCTTATGGTCAGTGAACACCATACAAGTAGTGTCTTCAAATCTTAAGTGCAAACACCACTGCTGCAAGCTCAAGGTCATGAGTTAGATAGTTCTTCTCATGCACCTTAAGTTGTCTAGAAGCATAAGCTATAACCTTACCTCGCTGCATAAACATACAACCTAGGCCGACTCTGGATGTATCATAAATATATAACATAACCGTCTGAACCCTCTGGTAGAATCAAAATGGGAGTTGTAGTCAACCTAATTTTCAATTTTGTGATGCTCTTCTCACATTCATCTGATCACTAAAACTTGATCTTCTTCTGCATCAACATAGTCATTGGAGAGGCTATGGATGAAAATCCTTCCACGAACCTTTTGTAATAACCAGCAACACCTAAGAAACTTCTGATATCTGTAGGAGAGGTAGGTCTGGGCCATTGTTTGACTACTTCTATTTTCTGAGAATCCATTTGGATTCCTTCGCTAGACACGATATGACCAACAAAAGCAACGGATCGCAACCAAAACTCACATTTACTAAACTTAGCGAATAACTGGTGATCTTTGAGAGTTTGCAGGATAACCCTTAAATGATTCGCATGTTCTTCCTCATTCCTAGATTAAATAAGGAAAATGATAACGAACAAGTCCAAATACTACTTCAACACTTTGTTCATCAAATCCATGAAAGCTGCAGGAGCATTGGTTAGTCCAAATGACATAACTATGAATTAATAATGACCATACCTAGTTCTGAAGGTTGTCTTCGGAATGTCACTATCTCTAACTTTGAGCTGATGATAACCCGATCTTAGGTCTATCTTTGAGAAATGACTAGCACCCTAAAGTTGGTCAAGCAAGTCATCAATCCTGGGTATGGGATACTTATTATTGATTGTGACATTGTTCAACTACCTATAGTCAATGCACATTCTGAGAGAACCATCTTTCTTCATCACGAACAATACTGGCTCACCCCATGGCAAAATACTAGGTCTGATGAAGCCCTTATCTAGAAGGTCTTTGAAATACTCTTTCAATTCCTTAAGCTCTGCTCGAGCCATTCTCTAAGGAGGAATAAAAATAGGCTGGGTATCTGGAAGGAGATCAATTCCAAATTCAATTTCCATTTTGGGAGGAACTTCGGGAAGATCTTTTGGGAACTCTTATGGGAACTCATTGACTACGGGAACCAACTCAAGAGTTGGGGTCTCAGAGCTTGAATCCTTAACCCGAACTAGATGATAGAGATACCCCTTAGAAATCATCTTTTTGGCCTTAAGGTAAGAAATGAATCGACCTATAGGCGCTAAGCTACTAGCCTTCCATTCTAAGATTGTCTTGCTTGGAAACTGAAAACAAACAATCCTAGTTTTACAATCCACTAAGGCATAGCAGGAATGTAACCAATCCATGCCTAGAATGACATGAAAGTCTACCATTTCTAACTCTACAAGATCTGCTGAGGTGACTTTTTGGGAGACTATGACAGGGCAATTTCTATATATCCGTCTAGCCATAACTAGGTCACTGACTGGAGTACAGAATGGGAAGGGTTCTGAGAGAGTTTCTAGACTAACATTGAAGTTGACTTTTATATAAGGGGTTACAAAGGAAAGAGTAGCCCCTGGATCTAACAAAGCATAAACATCTAAGTAAAAGACTTTTAACCTACCGGTGACTACATCTAGAGAGTCTTTCTGATCCTGGCGAGCCTGAAGAGCGTACAACCTGCTTTGGCAGTGACCACCACCTATACCAGATGAGTTACCCTGCTGAGTCGGGTGACCTGCTGGTGCTTCTGAAGTTGTGGACTAAGCTCTACTATTATTGCCCCATTGACCCTATTTAGAAGGACAATCTTTCAACCTGTGACCAGACTGACCACACCCAAGGCATCCTTCCCTTTCTGCAAGACACTCGCCTGGATGGTTCTTACCACACTTATGAAAATTAGGTAGGTTATGGTGCCTGAAATACTACATTGAGTCTTGGAGCCTGATGCCCTACCTTTCTGATCATTACGAAACTTGGAGGATGGAACACTAGATGGTGAAGGTGTTGGAGTTGAAGACTTCTGCTGAAATTGTGAGCGCTTTCCACCACCCAATTTCTGTTGAGAATAATCATTGTTTCCTGTCTTAGCCTTCTTATTCTCCTTTGCCTATTCCCTAAGCTTATCACCCTCCACCTGCTGAGCATGAGTCATGAGTCTAGATATGTTCATATCTTTAAGTAACATCGCATTCCTACACTTTGTTTTCACAAGATCGGATACCCCATATATGAACTTGTTCATTTGAGCCCTGGAATCAACAACCATGTGAGGAGCATACCTGGAGAGTTGGGTGAACTTGAGTCCATACTTTTGGACCGTCATAGAACCCTACCTCAAATTCATAAACTCATAAGCTTTTGACTCCCTCAACTCTCTTGGGAAGAATCTGTCCAAAAAGGTTTCACTAAAGCATTCCCAAGTAATAGGAGCTACATATGTACCCATGTTCTCTTTCGATTGAGTATACCAAATATGAGCTACATCCTTAAGCAAGTAAGATGCCAACTCAACCCGATCATTCCCAGTTACCTACATCACTCCAAAGATCTTCTTGACCTGATCGATGAAGTTTTGGGGATCCTCACCAGTCTGCAATCCTAAGAACTCAGGCGGATTTATCCTAACAAAATCACAAACTCTAGCTGCAGCTAACCCAACATTAGCATTTGCAGGAACTGTAGCCTATTGGTTATTTTTGTTGGTCACACTTTGAGCCAATAATTGGATAACGTTCTAAAATTCAGCATTCAAAACTTCCTGATCTGTGACTGGAGGAGCTGCGATAGCATTGCATGCATTTGCACCCCTTCCATAAGCTCTACGAGGAGTCATGATCTGAAACGCAAAATGATGATTCAGAACGAGGAATTAGATCATACCTTACGCACGATAAGAGAAACAAAGAAAGTGAAGTTTTCCTAAAATACTTCGTAGCCTCCTTCTCATTATATGTGGTGCAGTTCACACCCATAAAAAGGACTCTACTTAGAGCGGATTTTCAGACATCCTAGGATTCTTAAACCTATGGCTCTGATACCAAGTTTGTCACACCTCCAGGCTACCCCCTGGATGCAGACACGGGACATAGGATCATGAGTGACTCCAAGCTAACCCTGTTGGCATATCATAAGCATAAGAAAACAAGTTGAATCAATAAATGATATGTGGAAGCTAAACCATATAAATAATCTGAAAGGATGGGGACTGCCCATATACTGAGTCTGAATATTTGAAAATTGAGAGTTTGAATACAAATGAATAGTCAAACTCTAAGACTAAAGTTGAAACTAACTATGTCTAAAATAAGCCTCTAAACTGACTAGAAGTGCTGGGACATGGCCCAGATAAATATGGAAAAATTGAAACTAAAACTAAAATGGAAAGATAACATGTCACTAGTCCTCAAAAAATGAGGACTCACCACTGATGTTGCAGAACTGAAGATCAGGAACCGATATATGCGTGATCTGACAACTGAGAACCTGAACCTACATCACGAGAAGATGTAGCGTAGAGTATGCGTCAGTACTTGAAAGGTACTAAGCATACATGATAGAGTAAAGTTGAATAATAACATAACTGAACAAACAATAAAGCAATGATATAATTTGAACATGATAAGGATACTGGAAATACTTAACATGGCTAAACTAAATGCAATGACCAAGTTTATAACATGGAGAGACTGAATAATAAACATACTGATAACATGGTCAATGCAATAAAATCTAACTGAACTGTAATGGAGCTACTAATAACCGACATAAAACCACATGATCTAAATGTGGAGTCCGATGTATATGCCCCATCGAGAGGACCCAATATACCCTGCCAGAGGTATAGAAGCATGCTGGCGTGATCACTAAAATATAATGCCCAACAGAGGGGACTTATCCTAAGAGGAACGTAGTTCTGGGACTTGAGGGTGACTGACCATAGTCCACTTGGTATTACGCTTCTCCCAATTGATTAAGTAGTTAACACTTTATGACTGAAATGTTATAATACTGGATAGCTCAAAATACTAACATGTAAACTGAGAATGCAACATTAATGTACTGATAATAATGCATTCGAAAACTGAGGCATGTTTATAACTGAATTATCTGGCCTAGCATGTTTAATTCATGAACTAAAAGAACTACATAGTTAGGGTTCTGAGTTTATGCATAAACCTGGGCAATAACGATACTGAATTCATGATAATACGAGTTGGATCATTCTAATAGCTAAACCCAACAATTTTAACATTCAAGAAACTCTAAGTCTAGATAATATCAAAGGAATCAAGATTCTGACTTAAATTTAGGGACCTAATGGGTGAAAGGAACCCACTAGTGAAATCCCACATACGTGGTGAAGAATTCCATGGAGAAATCATTCGATTTCAGGGCTGGAACTGCTGGAACCTTGTTGCGTTCTTGAACTAGGGTTGATCGACCTCTTTCTCCTCTTACGCTTTAACTTTTCTAAGTTTTGATGAATGATCTGACTTAGTTAAGTTCAAGTTATGTTTCTAGGCTAAATCTGATCAAAACCACGTAGCTTAGGGGTTAAACGACGTAGTTTAGGGGTCCAACGCATAAGAAAAAGACCAAAAGACCCCTGACTTAAATGCTTTCGGGGTCACCGATGGACTGTCGATCGACTGACGGTCCATGTTGGTCAACCGTCAATCGGGACTGAATTTGGATTCTAAGGGTCTGATCCACGGAAACGGACCACGGTCTGTGACCTGACTTACAGTTTGTGGTTCTGACTGTCGGTCAACACTTAGCTAAATTTTTTGGGTTGAGTGTGGGGGATTCAGATGTGAACCACGGACCACCAGCACAGGCCGTGGGTGGCAACTGTGGGTTGCACCTGTAACTTCAGGAAATCTGCAACGGGGTCTATTTTCGGATACGGGGTATTACAATTACAACTTGCATAGTTTCAGTCAATTCAGCCAGCATATTGCATATATCAAAAATCAGACCCACAGTTATTATGCCCGCATTCATATCATCACGTCCAAGCATATACAACTTCCACATTCAAAGTTAACTCAGGCAACATGGAACACATATTCACAGTTTTCAAGTTACAACTCACAACCAAGCCCGATTTCTATATTAGTTTCTTCCATAGATGACCATTACCGGTCTCCCAGTACATGAGCAAAATGTAAATTGATGCACCCTGCAACAGGTCAAAAGATAATTTATCTGAGGCAGTGAATATTGTTCTGAACCCTATTCAACTGTTGGTAGTCTATACACATCCTCTCTTTCTAGTGATGGTGTTATCACTGTTGTTGCTCTAGCTCGGACCATAGAGTGAAGGAGGAAAGATACCAATTTGTATCACCCAGATACCAATCAGATTTAAGTCAAAGTACGAAGGAGTAAAAAGAAGTGAGTTTTTCCAAAAGTCCTATAGCCTCTCGAAGAAAAGTACGGACGTCTTCGTACCGTTCCGCAAGACTCTACTAGACTCGTTTTGGTACAATGAGATCAACGAACCTAGGGCTCTAATACCAACTTTGTCATGACCCAGACCATCGTGATTGGGACCCACACTACTCCTCCAGTGGGAGAACCATTAATACTAATTAGCTAACAAACTAAATCAAAATACTAAAGCATTTAAGGTTACGGAAGCAAGTTTAAATGACCAAAACAAATATGGAGTTCCCATAAACTCCAAAGATTTAAACAATAACTTAACCAAACTAATGCGGAGGTCTTAACCCCTAGAACCTGAAAGTCAATGTACCAAAACTCTACTAACGACAAGTCAAAGAACAATGGGTACAACCCCAAAACTAAACAACACCTAAATCAAATAGTTTATTTCGAAAAGAGTGGACTTAGACAAGAGAGATCCATTGCAGCCTGAAAGAACTGGCTCATCCTTGAAATTTGGTCACGATCAATAGTGACCTAGCTGAGTCTATCAATAGCCACCTGAAGAAGCCATGTACTCAACAAAGAAAGAGCAAGTGCAGTATCAGTACACAACCACAGTGCACTAGTAGAATCACGCGACTATCCCAATAAGTGAAACACATGCAAGTAACCACAAAATTATAAAACAGGCATATACCGAACATCTACAATATTTCATATTTTCAGGATCAATGTAGCATTCCACGTTCTCAATAATACACATTGGTTATCATTTTAGAGAAACAAATAGTCTTTCAACCTTAATCAAACTTAGATATGAACGTAATCAACACAAGTAGATACACAACAAAATTAAATGGTCCTCTCACGGAACCTAATTACATTGTCCTCTCATGGAACCCAAACCCAAGTTGTTAGCATACCAATATGTGGTACCCGATCTAATGCTTATGCCGGAACGTGGATACCGATCCCCTTTTTATGCTGGAACGTGGCAACCGATCCAAGTTAGTGTGTCAGAATGCAACACCCGATCCATTCAACAAACCACAATCACAATCACAATGTATATTCTCACAATCATACAACAAGAGGTAATTCATGGCATACAATTATTCAATTATCCTCATTTATGATAAGGGTGATCAATAATGCAACATTGGCTTACTAAATTATAATGAGAAATTACAAACATATATCACACCAACATGAAATCACAACCATCACATACCTCGAATCCAAGCTGGAATCCCCTAAGGCACTTGAATCTTCTCTTTCCGGATTCTTCCCGCTTGTTTGTGGTCTAAACACACAAAATTAATGCAAGGATCAATAAACGAGCCCTAATTGCGAAGATTATAATCAACATTATCAACCCTACGCTAAAACTTTGATCCTCATACCCAGGTTAGGGTTTCTTCCACCGTAAATCACATCAGAGATCAAAACCCTCCCCAATCGATAATAACCCAATGAACTAGTATATATGGATCGAAAAATGGATTCGGATAGTGAAAACCTTACCTTTAGCCTCAACAGTGGTAGAAAGCTGTCAAGAAGACTCCTGGGTTCGTTCCTTAGCTCTCAAGTTAAAAAATTGCAGAATAAAATGATTTTGGGGTTTATTTATGACTTAAATTGTGATTGCGATTGCTCCGCTATGGCGGACTCTCCCTGGCAGGAATAATCCTGCCACAGCGGCTTGCATGGAAACAGAATGTCAAATTAAGAGCTCCAAACTCCCATTTCACAACACACCTTCATCCCACGACACTCAGAAAATACCAATTCACGCTAAGATCAATTCAGAGAGTTCTACTCACCCGAATACAATCATGTAAAGTCGTACGGGTTCCTTAACGTCTTAGTTATCCACTCACGCAATCAATTTCATTATTACACTTCTCATTCATTACCATATTTCATGAGACTCGCCTGAGTACGATTTCATCCAAATTAGGACTAGGCTAGGAAATTTCAAGTTACTACTCAAAAGTTTTTATGATCCAATTCTTTCCCCATTGGATTTTCCCTAACGACGGAATCAGGTCGTTACAGTTATTTTTCCAAATATTTTAACTATTAGTTGAATTTATGGGGACTCAATCCTTGGTTGTTTGAAAACTACTTTGGTTTGCTTTATATGGTTAACTTGTTTTATAAATGTTGTGTTGGGTTTAGTTTGAGTTGGTGGTTGATTAACCCACAAGGTGATTTAGTATGGATGCCACTCACGATAGTCTAAGTCGTAACAAAAAAAGTAACAAGTTTGTAATCAAACGACTAATAAGAAAATATATAAAACAATTAAGTTTAGAGTTGGGAGAGTTGAGTTATGATATATTGTTAACCTATTTTGGCCCAATCCATCTCACTCATGGTAAACTTTTAACAAGGTTATACATTAAATAATTAACATTTAGCCCATTTTGATCTCACTAATTTCATTCCAAACAATCAATTTACTATCCAATTCACACCTTGAACCAAATAATGAATACATCATATATATGAAATTACGCCCACCCGTAAATAAATATCAACATAATTAATATTTAGGCCAATTGCAATTATTATTTTTAGTTATATGGTCTCATTACAAGATATCCTTATCTTATACACACACACAAAACCACACGCACACACATAATTTTTTATTTATTTATATAGACATGATATCATGAAAAGATATTTTCTTCTATTCATTATTTTGTAAGTCGCCAAGATATTTTCCTGTCTCAATTTAGTATTTCTATCTCGACCCCCTCCCCCCCCCACCCAAAAACTAATAATAAGATAATTATAACTATAAACTTTCAATATTGGTACAAAGACTACTCATTTTTCAATTGGTATTTCATTCATGGACTAAATATGCATATTAGATAAAAAAAAATACTATTTATTTTCTATTGTAACGACATGAGTATCTAATAATCATAAGTACACTTTCAATCTAGGTTCAAGAGAAATGAAAAAAACTTTATTCAATAAAAAAAATAAAGTAAACAAGGTTAAGTTGTAGATATAATTTTGTTTGACTTGACTGATGCTGCTGGTGGGTGATCTGGATTTTGTCGTGGGTCAAGGCCCCCAGGAACCAAACGATGTGAAGATCCTGGGTTACGTGGACCATCATGTAACTTTGAAATTTTGTGAACAACCAAAAAAGGTTTTAAGATTTTTTCACCTTTTGTTGTTAAACTCTCATATGGTCGAATAGCTTGAACCATTTTTTCAGTCCCAAAAAGGAAGAAAGCAAGAAAAACAAAGGCAAAAAAGACTTTCATGTTTGTAGAATTGACAGTTATTTTTTTCATTGATGATTGGTTGTTAAATAATGTAGTACAAAGTTTGTGTATACTTTCTTGTATTTATGTTAATTACATGCAATGAAGTTTAGATCATATGAAAATTAATGAAGATATGATGCCTATTATTATCAAGTTGTAGTGTACACCTATTTTATTTAATACATTTTCTTACTTATACTTGTGGAAAATAAGGAACTGAACTGCATTTGGATGGATTATAATGAATTAATTGCAATCACCCATATGAATAGGGGAAAATAGATTAGGCAAGATAAGAATTTACTAAAATGGTCCTAACTCATTTTAATCTCCAAAAATAAAAATAAAAATCAAAACTTCAACTCCATAATTTACTTAACTGAAATTATTTATAAAAATAGCAATATTTTTTATACATAGTACAAATAAAGAGACGTGTTCCACTACACTATTTTTATTTGCTTCCTTCAGGAAAAAATTAAATACAATAAAAATAAAGTAAATTATAATATTCTCAAAGTTATTAGTCGGTAAGTTATGTTTTTAGTTTCGCGGTTGCATCCCCATTATTCACTACTGGTTCGATTAGAGTTTTGGTACCACTACATGCAGTTTTTAGGGGTTATTTTCCCAAATGTTTTAACTATTTGTTGAAATTATGGGGACTCAATCCTTGTGTGTTTGAAAACTACTTTTATTTGCTTTATATGGTTAACTTGTTTTATAAATGGTGTGTTGGATTTAGTTTGAGTTGGTGGTTGATTCTTGCACAAGGTTCTTTAGTGCGGATACCACTCTCCATAGTTTGTGTCGTAACAAAAAAAGTAACAAGTTTGTAATCAAACGACATATAAGAAAATATATTAAACAATTAAGTTTAGAGTTGGGTGAGTTGAGTTATGATATATTGTTAGCCTATTTTGACCCAATCCATCTCACTCATGGTAAACTTTTGACAACGTTATACATTAAATAATTAACATCAAGCCCATTTTGACTGTCACGCCCTGAGCCTACACCCTGGGGGGGGGGGGGACTGGCACTCAAAGACCATTGTTGGCCCCAAGTGAACTCTTGGCCTCACTACAAGAAAATTAATTTTTAACGAAAGGAAATTCAGTCGCTAAAAGTGCAAATCCCATCGTTAAAAGTAAATAACGACCGGGTAAAAATTGGTCGTCACCAGTCGTTAAAAGCTCCATCGTTAAAGGTTAACGATTGGATTGCATATCCGGTCGTTAAAAATCATTTAGCGACAACAAATAATCCGATCGTTACACTTACCTACAACGACCAAAATTCCCTTCGTTGATGATCATTTTGTCGTTAAAAGCTTGAAATAAAATAAAATATCTAGTAGTTATAAGTAGTTTTAGAGACCGGAAATCTGATTACAATACTTTGAACGACCAAGTTCCCCTTTGCAAATTTGATTGAAATAATTACATATATAATTATATATTTTTTCAAGTTCCGACATTCATAGTATCATTTCATTTTCTTTTCACATGCAATCGAAAATATATATGAAATTTTATTGATAACAAAGAACTAAAACTTCACATTAATAGAACTAATACTTCACATTAATTTAATTAATGAAAACCTTCTATGTTTGACACAATATCTAATTAAAATCATATATGTTCAACATAATACCTAAAAATATACATGTTAGACATAATATCATAAAAGATACATGTTCGGCATCTATCAAATCCTAAAAATTGAGAAAATTAAATTGTAGCATAGGTACAAATAACATCTCGCACCAACAATTAAATATAATATTCTCTTTAGCTGGCTCCACAATTCTTCAACATCATGTTCTTTAATCTTCAAATTCTTCATCTGTTAAAGAACAATTTCAGGTTGATTACTAACAGAATATCGAATAGCTAATATCTTAGTTCTAAAATATAAATCAATAATTCAATCACAAAAGTAGAAGCATTCTGTAAAAGTTATGTATGATCAGGCACCAATTTGATTATTTAAAAAGTACTGGCGCCACATGAGAGAATATGTACACCTAAATCTGATGGAGGCTTAGACATATCAATTTACAACGATGGAACAAAGCAACTATAGCAAAGACTCATTAGTATAGATAAAGCTGATACAAATGTGGATCAGGTGGATCCATGCATTTTACATCAAAGGCCAGACCATTCAAACTATGCAAAACAAGCTTGCTGGATAACTAGGAAGTTATTGGAAGATAGACAAACTTGGAAAACAACTCAACACACAGTGGATAACGACACATGCTTGATCAAAAAAATTTACCTAAACTGCAAGGCAATATGCTCACTAAATATAGATTGGTAAAGTGGGAAATGAACATTAGTTTACATTGTATCTTCATTGCAGGTTCACCAAAAAAATCTAGAGGTTCATACATAGGAAGGACTAATAACATAGGGGACACTTGGAAAAGATACTTTAAATGGGTTATAAAGAATGTAAAAGGGAAGACTCCACAAGCTCAAATATGTTGAAACCATTCATGATGTATGGATAGAACAAAATCAGAAAGTATTTAAAAAGAAGACAAAAAAATCAGATATGATTGTTAGAAGTATTTCCTAAATTTATAATATTCGAGATACTCTTAGAACTAGATCTATAATGAAAATGTTGTTAATGTAATTATTATTATAGATAGGAGAATAACCTAATCAGGGGACTAGAAAGGGATATGAAGAGTTGAAAGAGCAGTTAAAGGATCTTTTAGACAAGGGATTTATTCGACCAAGTGTCTCACCCTAGGGCCCTCTGGTCTTATTTGTGAGAAATAAGGATGGTTCCCTTAGGATGTGTATAGATTACCGTCAGTTGAACAAGGTTACCATCAAGAATAAGTATCCTATTCCGAGAATTGATGATCTTTTCGATCAGCTTCAGGGTGCTTCTTGTTTTTCGAAAATAGACCTCAAATCAGGTTAACATCAATTGAGAGTAAGGGAATGTGATATTCCCAAGACAACTTTCAGAACCCTATATGGTCATTATGAGTTTTTGGTCATGTCCTTTGGTTTGACTAATGCACCAGCAGCGTTCATGGATATTATGAATAGAGTCTTCAAAACTTATTTAGATATGTTTGTTATCGTCTATATTGATGACATACTAATCTATTCAAGGAATGAAGAAGATCATGTTAGTCATCTCAGAATAATTCTTCAGACTTTGAAAGATAAGGAGTTATATGCTAAATTCTCTAAGTGTGAATTTTGGATTGATTATGTGGCATTCTTAGGCCATATTGTGTCTGGAGAGGGAATTAAAGTTGATACTCAGAAAATTGAAGCAGTGCAGAATTGGCCTTGACCCACATCTCCAACTGATATTAGGAGTTTCTTGGGTTTGGCTAGCCATTATAGAAGGTTTGTAGAGGTTTTTCATCCATTTCATCCCTTTTGACGAAGTTGACTCAGAAAACAGTGAAATTTCAATGGTCTGAAGCTTGTGAGAAAAGCTTTCAGGAATTGAAAAAGAGGTTGACTACTGCCCCAGTTTTGACTTTACCGGAAGGTACTCAAGGTTTTGTGGTGTACTGTGATGTATCTAAAGTTGGTTTGGGTTGTGTCTTAATGCAGAATGGCAAAGTTATAGCTTATGCCTCCAGACAGTTGAAAGTTCATGAGAAGAATTACTCCACCCATGACTTAGAGTTGGATGCTGTGGTATTCACTTTGAAGATATGGCGCCATTACTTGTATGGTGTTCATGTTGATTTATTCACTGATCATAAGAGCCTTCAATATGTGTTCACTCAAAAAGAGCTTAATCTCAGACAAATGAGGTGGTTAGAGTTACTAAAGGATTATGACATGAAAATTCTTTATCACCCAGGTAAGGCTAATGTTGTTGCTGATGCTTTGAGTAGGTTGTCTATGGGTAGTACCGCCCATGTTGAGGAAGAAAAGAGAGAGTTAGCGAAAGATGTGCATAGACTTGCTCGATTAGGAGTCCGCTAATAGATTCCACAGAATGAGGAGTAGTGATGTTGAATGGGGCTGAATCTTCATTAGTGTCAGAAGTGAAACAAAAGCAAGACCAAGATCCCATTTTGCTTTAATTGAAGGCAAATGTTCATAAGGAAAAAGTATTAGCTTTTGAACAAGGGGGAGATGGTGTATTGAGATATCAAGGTAGGTTGTGTGTACCTATGGTGGATGGACTCCAAAAGAGAATCATGCAGGAAGCTCATAGTTCCAGATATTCCATTCATCCGGGTTCCACAAAGATGTATGGTGACTTTAGAGAGGTTTATTGGTGGAATAGAATGAAGAAGGGAATTGCAGAATTTGTCGCTAAGTGTCCGAATTGCCAACAAGTGAAAGTAGAACACCAAAGGCCTGGTGGTTTAGCTCAGAATATAGAAATTTTGGAATGGAAGTGGGAGATGATCAATATGGATTTCATCACAGGTTTACCAAGGTCTCGTAGGCAGCATGATTCTATTTGGGTGATTGTCAACAAAATGACAAAATCAGCTCATTTTCTTCCGGTAAAGACTACCCATTCAGCAGAAGATTATGCCAGGTTATATATTCAAGAAGTGGTAAGACTTCATGGAGTCCCAGTCTCCATTATTTCAGATGGAGGTGTATAATTTACTGCACAGTTTTGGAAATCTTTTCAGAAAGGTTTGGGTTCGAAAGTGAACTTAAGTACTGCCTTTCATCCTCAGACTGATGGGCAAGCAGAGCGCACTATTCAGACTTTAGAAGATATGTTGAGGGCTTGTGTGATTGATTTCAAAGGGAATTGGGATGATCACCTACCTCTCATTGAGTTTTCTTACAACAACAGCTATCCCTCTAGCATCCAAATGGCTCCTTATGAAGCTCTTTATGGGAGAAGATGCAAATCTCCTATTAGATGGTTTGAAGTTGGTGAGGCAAGGTTGATAGGACCAGATTGAGTTCACCAAGCTACGGAGAAGGTAAAAGTGATTCAACAAAGGTTGAAAATGTCACAGAGTCGTCAAAAATCCTACACTGTTGTTAGGAGAAGGGCGTTAGAGTTTGAAGTAGATAATTGGGTATATTTGAAAGTTTCACCCATGAAGGGTGGTATGAGGTTTGGTAATAAGGGGAAGCTTAGTCCCCGGTATATTGGACCTTATTGCATAGCCAAGAGGGTTGGCAATGTAGCTCATGAGTTGGAGCTACCACATGAATTAGCAGCGGTTCATCCGATATTTCACATCTCCAAGTTGAAGAAGTGTGTGGGCGTTCCTTCATTTATCTTACTAACTGAAAATATTGGGATCAAGGATATCTTATCTTATGAGGAGATTCCTGTTCAGATTCAAGATCGTCAAGTTCGCAAGTTGAGAACAAAGGAGGTAGTATCAGTCAAAATCCTTTGGAGGAACCAATTTGTTGAGGAAGCTACCTGGGAAGCTGATGAGGATATGAAGAAGACATATCCATATCTATTTGAATCCAAAGAAAGTGCAGATCAAGGTACTAATTTTCTTCTTAATGCTTTTTAAATTATGAATGAGCATGTTGTTTTGTTTGCATTTGCTTGTTGGATGTTTGAGTTGATGTTACACCCTAAGCCTAGTAAGAGTAATCTCATTCGAGGACGAATGTCCAAAGGGGGAGATATTGTAACATCTCACAACCAGAAAGAACTAGAAGGAAGTTTAAAATATGGAAATAGTTACTTTTGGAAAGAATGAGGAAATCTGGAAATTTTTAAGTAAGTTAAAGTGAATTTTTGGTCAACTTCAAACGGCCATAATTCCTAGATCAGGATGAGTTATGTGCGATTCCAGATATAGTTGGAAATCCCTTGGAATTATCTTTTCAATGACGCCAAGTTTGCGTGATTCTGAGATCGTATGAGTGAGTTATTCCCTTGGAAGTTGGGCTGTTGGATTAATGAAATGTCCAATCCAGAATTTTAAAGGGTATTTTAGTCTTTTCATTGCCCTCTTATTTTAATCCATTTTAAGGAGTTTAATATGGGTCAAATCAGAATTTAGTCAGTTTTAGAATTTGGGATTTCACGCTAGGGCTAAGGAAAAGAGAAAAGAAGAAGGAGAAAAGGGCAAATTCATTAGGATCGATCAAGAAAATTGGTGTTTCGCCAAGGATTTACTTCTATCAAGTATGTGAGATCACATAGCGTTGGGTTAGTTCACCCACGCGACAACCATGATTCAATTCAGCAAATTTAAGTCTTTGAAAGTTTAGAAATTGAGTTCTTGATGAACATTGTTGAAGGTTTCGTTTGAATTCTTATGGTTTGTGTTGTTGAAAGTTTCTTGAGCTTCGATTCATGTTTTCCGTGTGTAATTTTTGTTTGAATCTACCATATATTGAGAGTATAAATGATTCTAAGTGCTTGGGGAAAGAACTAAGTGAAATTAGAGGGTTTAGAGTTAAAAAACGAAGAAGAAAATTCAGGATTTTCTGGGGAAGGGGCTGGGGCGCCGCACCTCTCAGCGCGCCCAGAAACGGTCTCTGAATGTGGGGCTTTGGGAAGACGCACCAGCCAGAACGCCCCAAAGTGTTCTATAAATTTTGATGGTTGGCGCCCCGCGCCTCTCAGAGCGCCAGGGACGCCAATTCTCCCTATTCGTTCCCCACATTTTCATATTTGTTCCTTAGCAATGTACCTATGTTTTCTAGTTGATTCCAACACTCTAAGGTACATCTAAATATCATGAAATCATTCATAAACATGAGATGATGAACCTTGAATCCATAATCCAATTCAAGGAAAGTTAATATCAAAGTCAAGAGAAGTAAGAGTCAAGTCAAGAGAAGTTCTTAGAGTTTTCCAAAAGTCTTTTGCAAACTTTTTAACATTGTTTTAAGACTTAAGTTTTGAGTTCACTAAAGAGTAGAGTTGAAGTTCATTTCTTCAAAAGTATATGGGGACTAAGTATTTCCAAAGATATTTAAAATGTTTTCACATTTAAATAAGAACAGAAACTGATATTTCCGAAGAGCTTTTGGGCTAGTTTTCAGAAAAAAAGTAATCGCTTTCTAAATAAAGCAAGATGGGAAACTTTGATTTCCAAGATAGCCTTTGAGCTAAGATTTTTGAGCACTAATCTCAAATCACAGAAGAAATATGTTTTTAAACATAAGAGCTAGTATATTTCGGGAGTAGTATTGAGCACCGAATTGGGGGCGAGCATGTGTTAAGATAACTCACGTCTCCATAAAACCATGTAGCCACCATGGGTAGAAAAGGCTCATACTTTTTAGATGAACCTTTTTCACAATAGACTAGTGGATCCACTTAGTAGTTCAGTTCCTATAGCTCTGGCCGGGTATAGGATGCGCTGGCAGCGTGAGGTAGATCGTTGTATCATCATTATAGCTCTTATGTGATGGTTGTCGGCTAGAGAAACTCCCACATAAATTATTATATTTTTATATACATCAGTTTATTGTATTTTTACATATATTTTAGAGTTATGTTGTATCCTTGTATATACACAGAGTTGACATCATTTTTTAAATAGCTTTCCTTTATATTGCACTTGTTTTAAACTGCTTTATATTGAAATGAGTTCAGTTAAGTATTCATGAGTTGAGAAGAGCCAAGGTAAGTGTTTCTTTCAGAATCTCTTTCAAGCCTATGTTGTTTTAGCATTCCAACTCGCATACTCGTACATTCAATGTATTGATGCCAGTTGGCCTGCATCGTCTTATGATGCAGACACAGTTAACTAGGATCGACATTCCAGCACACCGTTGATCCAGTGAGCAGTTCAGAGTCAGTCGATGAGCCTTCTTGCATTTCGGAGGATCTATTTTCATTTTTTCTTAGTTAGTTCATTATGATGTTGTGGGGTTTGTCCTAACATCTATCCCAGTTGTTTTAGATGCTTCATAGACAATCAGATGTTAGTTCTTTGAGTCTTTCCATTATCATTTCTTATTGTTAAGAATTGGGTTGCCAGTTTTGGCCAAGTTGAATGTTTAACCTTTAAACATTCTCAGTTAGTTTATTATTCAGTTCAGGTAAGTGTTATTGATCGTTATAAGTATGAATATTGTCTTCCGCTGAGTTAGGTAAGCCAGGCACTATAAGAAAATTGATTTTTAACGACCAATTCTTAACGAATGGATAAAAATCCGGTCGTTAAATGTGTATTTATTACGTCAAAGTATTTTTCCTTTCCTTAAAAGGCAATTTTAATTTGATATTAAGGACAAGATATTTTCCGAACCTTAAAATATTTAATGCCCAGTCGTTATTGATAAAAAAAGATCATATTAAATATTTTATTTTCATAAACCCCATTATATTTAATTATCCAACCTCACCCCCTCCTAATTACTATAACTAATCTAATAAAAAACTGAATGACCCACCTCACCCCAGCCCATACGATAGAATTAGAGTTCAGTACTCCAAACTCTTCGCCCCCAATTCCCCCCTTCTCGGCAAAATTATCGTAGGTTTAGTCTCCACCACATCCATTTCCCCACCTTTTCGATAGAATCTAGCATAAATTAGGGAAATTATTGACTGAACAGTTATATCGAAGAGAGGTTTTAACCTATATAACTACAAAATTGATCAGTTGTTGGAGACAAATCAGCAAAGGAACTCAGATAATGGGTGGTATGCATCTCGTAATATCTAGGTTTGTTAGCTATATTAAGGTCGTAGGTCTCTCACTCTTTGATCTCAGAACTCAACTTTCTGTTCTTACTTTAAATCTCGCCTGAATTTTTCTGGTCTTTACTGAGAGTGATCATAACTAGACACACTCTTGAAGTTTCCTCTTCTTTAAGGTATGTTAAGTTTGTTTTGAATATGAACATTCTGTGGAAATTCTAATTTTGCCTAATTTTGGGTTTATGCATTATGATCCATCTTGGTTATTTTTCCAGTAGTTTATTGGTGTGCATTTTATGTATTGGTAGCCTTGATTGACAATAAATATGTTTTATGAACTCGGGTATTACTGTCAGTTCATGTAAGTGCTTGATTTGGAGTTATCCTTAATGGTTTATTTGTACTTAAATTTGATTCAGAATCTGATTTGTGAAATTTATCGTCTGCTTCGAGTTAAGGGTGTTTGTATTCCATGTTGTCAACATGTTTGTTGCTATCAATTCTTGTTAATAAATTCTAAAAATGGTACTGAACTAGCTACTGCCTACTGGGAACAACATTGTCCGACAAAAGAGATTACCTAAAATATTAGCTTTAAGAGAATCAAATGTGGATTTTCTTCGGTGGCAAAATTCAAAGTTGAGTTTCTGAAAATAGGACTATTAACTTTGCCTTAAAGAATGTGTGAATGATTCTTGGATTGATTCTTCAAATCTTATTTTGGAGGGTATTTTTTGGTCAAATAGGAATATTTTTTAACCAAGTATATCAATAAGTACAATTAGCTCATTTGACTCTAGACCTAAATCTCAACGCTAAAATGCTCAAGTTACTAATGCTCAATACACATTGCTAAAGCTATCACTTACTTAAGGCAGGTACCATTCTAGGAAGACTACAGGCCTCGAGTTTCTTCATGTTGCAGCAGTTTGTGCACAAGTTAACATGGGAAGTAGTTCAACATAGTTAGGCATTTCCTCCATTTGTGTTTGCTCTGTCCTATAATATGAAGTTGTAGGGCTATCTCCTTCAATCTTACTTGCTTATCTTGTTGCTTTTGTTGAAATATTCTACAGTTTCTTTCAGATAACATAAGGTACAAGTGGTAGATAATGAAAAGCCTATGTTCGTTGTCTTTGGCCTACTAGGTCTGATGAGTGAGGCTAGCCAGTGCACCTTTTTCGCCCAAGATACAAACTGTCTATTTTTACCTTACTAGTTAAGTAGGGACTACCAAATATACCTAGAGTAATCACAGTAAAAAAAATAGATGAGTATGAGTACATGCTCTAGATCAACGTAAATACTTTATTTAGTTATTCCATCAACTGTGGATTGCCTGTTAAGCAACACCAACCATAGGATGAATTGATGCCTAGGGAGCATTCCTTGTGAAAAAATTAATTTTTTAAAATATACTTTTGGGAACTGAGGTAGTAGTGATCTGTACATTTTCTGAAAATGTTGAATTTCCCAGATGTAGCCGCACTATCCATTCTCTCAATCCAATCCACACCATAATCCCACCATGTCGTAGCTTGAAAGGCTTCCCTAACAACCCAACTAGCTTGTTTGGGAGTAGGTATGTGTCCAAAGTTCCTACCTTTCATATATTATGCATGAATTCATAACACCCACACACTCTCCTTCTATTTAGTTACAACCCACAAAAGTTTGCAAATGGTTGCCTTATTTCATAAAAAATTATTCTAAAAGTTAGGTTCTTAATTAAATTACTCATAGTTTCTCTGTTGTCTCTTTTAGAAAGAAACTGAAACCTCCCCCTCTTGCTGAGCCTAGACTACCTTTGTTGTAACCATCCTCATTGGGTTTGACCCATGTAGTCCTTTTGTTTGCATCAATATACTTCCTAAGAAGGAATTATAGGCATGTTTGCACCATAATGTTACATTTTCCCCTCCATAGACTAGGCATTTGTAACCCAGGGAATTGTGCTTTAATTATCATACAAATCATCTTGTTAATTTGTTGAATAATAAATCAAGTAGACATCTTTTCATCTTAATTTTTTGTTATGTGATGTTCTTTTTTTCTTTTTTTGTGTGAATGTACTCTAAATTATGTGGCTGACAGAGGTTTTTTTTAACATTATAATACACAAGATGGATCATGGTAAAGCCAAACATTAGAGCAATGAAAGAAATAGCTACTAATATTCTCACCTATAATAAAAGAAAATAGCTACTATGATTCTTATTTGTCATAGTTATGCTTTCTGTACTAATATCCAGTGATATGTGAACTTGGTAGAACAATTATAATTTTCATTCCTTAATGTCGTTCTTGAACTCGATTGGTATACTAATGTATTTTTATATGTATTTTAGATACACCAAGATTATGGCGCCTAATAAGCAATGGATGGAACTTATTACAAATCGACTTTCTAATGCTTACATAGATGAGGTGGAGAATTTTTTGGATTATGCTTTTACAAAATTTGGAGAACCCCAGTTGATACGTTGTCCATGTATCAAATGTGGTAATGCAACTTCTAGATCACGTGGGATGGTTAGGTCACATTTAATAGTACATGGGATAATATCAAGTTTTACTCTTTGGTAGCACCATGGGGAGATGTAAGGTGAACCACAATCAAATTTTGAATTTGAATATAATAATGACATTGAAGAGGGTGATGGTGAGGATGAAATACATGGTTTATTGAGAAATATGTACCCTAATTTTTAGGGATATACTATGAATAATAGTGATGATGATTTTCTTGAGGAGGAACCAAATGCTCAAGCAAAAAGATTTTATGGGCTATTTTATAGGCTGAAATTCAGGAGCTTGTACAATCTGAACCGTCTCTTACTAATATTGAGGTAGTTGAAAGGTGCTTTGGACCTTAATGAAAAAGTAATGCATTTAGATTTGGTGGTGGGATAACCACTAAGGAATTGAAAGGGGGTACCACCTCAAAGGCTGCATTGTTGGAAGAGCTGGAAATAACTCAAAAAGAAAAGGAAACACTACAAAAGCGCATGAATATTTTAGAGAGTAAATATGATCGCCTTGAAAGTAAAGTGGTTCATCAATCTACATCACCTCCATCAGGTTAGTTAACTTTCTATTAGCTATTACATGATGTTTATTTGTCAATGAATTCAGTGATGTCGCTTACAAATGCTCCTTTTGAAAAGGGCTTTGCTAGTACAACAGTGCTATGAATGGTCTATTTTGCGTGCTATGAATGGTCTCTTTTTCTATGTTAATCTGAGTAGATGTTAGAAAGTCTTTAGGTGTACTAAATTTCATGATGAACGAGACTACAAGCTTATAGGATTACTTGTTTTTGGACTTTACGGGTAGGTCATGTTAATAAGTGACAAGATAAAGAATAATCACAGTGCCAAAAGAAGTTCTCTAACACCTTATTATATATTTTGAGTAGTTAACTAAATGTTCAAACAGCTACAAAATAATATATAGGAGTATAGAAAAATTTATGAACCTCAATTACATGATTAGCTCTCCTAATATTTGTTGGGATGAACGTTATGCATAGTGTAGTGAACTAACAAATGAATAAGTTTAAAGCTGAAATTCTTAGAGAATCAGCAAAGTCATCAAGAACACCTGGAAAATATGAGCCCTAGCTATATTTTTTGTGTGTTTAGATAGAAAGGAATATATCAAACGTTTTGATGAAATTTCATCTCCTATCTCAATTCTCAAGGGTATATGAATGTTACTGCTTTTTAGTTGGACTAGTTACGCTCATGTAAATTATGTACATTCTTTTGTAGATTTCATTGGTTCTCTGAGCTTCTGTAGCCCTGTTTTGCTTTTGATTAGCTCCCTATGCTTTAACTCCTACTGTTCTTGCAGCTCCGATATCTTTGGTAATGTTTGTGTTGCCACAAAGATAAAACTATCTAGGTTTGGACGCTAACTAAAGTGAATTCTAGTAAACTATTATAAGTGATACTGAAATATATTGACTATTATTTTAGTATGGAGTCTGAACTTTAGTTTTGGGTGTTAAATCTTTTACTGTGTTCTAGTCTTGGAATAACAAATTGATCTGATATGTCCATGAGACTTTGATTTTGTGGCCTTTTTAGTATACTCTACTGGGATTGTTGTACATCTTCATATGTAACTGTAGGTCTTCAATTAGATTCTTGTTCTGTGTATATTTGTTGGTACAAAATCAAGATCTCCTCCAATTAGGTCCTTGTCTTCTGTAATATAACTGCTCACTTTTAGTAATATCAAGGCCCTTCTCCTTCTCTGTCTATTGTTATTCTGTCTCTGCTCAACAAGATATATGATTGCATAATTGTGTCTAGTAAACATGTATTAAACACAATATACAAGGTTCTCACTTATGAAAACCTAGCATAAGTCATAGGCATAACGACATATACTTTTCATGGAATAGAAATCATTATATCACAAAACTTATCAGAAAATAGTTAGGTTATTGAACCATCACTCATTACCATAGACATGAATCTATAACTTTATTCTCCATTTTGTTGTCTTTCTTTTCCTCTGCCACCATACAGTTCTCAACACCTTAATTTTGTATCTATCTAACAAGGAAAATGGGTAGTGTTAAACCAAGAAACAAACAATATTATGTAGTTTTCGAGCATGTGTTCAACAAATAAGTTTTTAACTCTGCTGGTGCCATTTTGTATGGCTGATTAGATATAGGACGAGTATCTAGAAGAAGATCTATACCGAAGTCTATCTCTCTCTCAGGAGGGACTCTGGAAAGATCATCAGGAAAGACTTTTGGGAACTCTTTTACTACTGGAACTGACTGAATAGGAGGTACCTCAACACTTAATTCATTAACGCGGACTAAGGGTGTGTTTGGTATGAAGAAAAACATTTTTTGGAAAATGTTTTCCAATTTTCTCATGTTTGGTTGGGTTAAATGTTTTGGAAAATGTTTTCCAAATCAACACATTTTCCTCAAATTTAAGGAAAATGACTTCCCTTCAAAACTTAAGGAAAACATTTTCTTAAACTCTCTTCCAACTTCAAATTACAATTATTTTTTTGTTGAAAAAATCAATTTATTTTGTCCCTACCCTCAAACCAGCCCCCCAACCACCACCACCCCCCAAATAATAATTTTAAAGCTTGTTTTTAAATTCAATTTTTTTACCCCACCCTCACCCCTACGCCCACCCCCTACCACCATCCCCTCCCAAAACAATATTAAAAGTTGTTTTTAAAAGATATTTCAAATTTTATTTTTCTTACCCCCCACCCCCTACCCTCGCCCCCACATCAGCCCCCCACCTCCTTCAAAAAGAAAAAATTTATGTTTGTTTTAAAAAAATATTTTCTTACTTCAAATTTTTATTTTTTCATCCCGATCCTCGACCACCCACCCCCCTCCCCCCAAAAAATTTGAGTTTGTTTTTAAAAAATGTTTTCAACTTCAAAATTTTATTTT
>JAJOOS010080390.1:0-26210 GCA_029582725.1 Solanum chiquidenum | reverse complement strand
ATGCACCAAAATTTGTAGATAAGTCCTATAATTCATGCTCAAAATTTCAGAACCTTCGGAATAATTTTTCGACCTTTAAAACTAATAATGAACCCTTTAGTTGCCACAATTTGCTGAAATAGTGTCAAAGCATCCAAGAAGCTTAAAAGTTCACCCAAAACTTATTTGGCACTTCCCGAACACAAACCAAATATGCTACTAGCTTGAAAATGACATTTCGGACTCGATGAAATCGTTGGAATTTGAATTCGAGGTCTCCTTGACCCGGTATCCGATAAGGTGTCAAGAAACTAACTTTAGGCTCAAAAATTCCAAACGCACTCGGGGCCTCTAAAAATTCAACCAAGACTCATTCTAGACTTAGAATCATCCCCTGAATCCAACGGTGCCTTCGGAATTCCATTTCGAGCACCGGAACCTCGTTTGTTGACCAAAGTCAACTCTTGATCAAAATTTCACAATTTCTGCAACTTAGGACCTCAAATCTTCTTTTTAACTCCAAATTCGACTCCGTAAATTCTCATAGACCCGTTTCGACATTCTAAAACTGCTGGAATCAACGGAAATCCGATTCGAATCTCGAAACTCCAAATGACTCGAAATAGCACCTTTAACCAAACTTTAACTCTTAAAAACTCAACTTTCAAAATCTCAACTTTTCATCAATTTTCCTTCAATTCAACTTCGAAAATACAACAATTAGGACTCGGGGCAACTATCGGGAGGGGTAAAATGGTCATTTTATAAAAAATTCCAAAAATGACCTTTAGGGTCATTACACAAATCAAGAGGATTATAGGTAGTGGATCAAGTAAGGTCTAGGGTTCATCACGTTTCTTCCAAAGAAATGTAAGGCTCAAGGGGTGTTCAAAAGAGTTTCACATGCTCACGGGTAGGCCAAAAAAGAGGTATATGTCAAATTTGGCTCACACTCTTTAAAGTTGCGTAAGATCATCTCAAGAGCACACCTTTGTAAATCAATCAGACTAACGGGGAAAATTCTAGGTTTATTCATGCATGGTTCAAAGTAAGCTAATCACACAAGGCATCGACACTTAAGTCAAACAAGACTATGCACTTTCGCTAGTGTGCAACGGTCATTACAAGAGAATCAATTTGATAAATGGCTAATCACAACAAGATGCAAAGAGTTCACATATTTTCTATGCAACTTCATTTGGTCTCGTCGTAGCTGCACATTCATGTTTGTTCAATTGAGAGCACTATTCAAGTCATCAGTATTCATCAGAACCGAGACTTAAATTTTGTGAAAGAACAACCACTTTCAACACACGAGAGGTGGCAAAAATTTTGAAGAATTTTTTAAATTTTTTGGAAGGGTCAAAATCATTTTTGTAATTTAAAACAAAAGAGAGCCATGATCTCAAACATCCACAGAAAGGAGTGTAAACACAATTTTAAATAGAACAACCCAAATATATACAAAACATGAATCACAAATAGCACACAAAAGGTGAACCTCACCCCCACCACAATTAAAAGCAATTTGTCCTCAAATGTAATTAACACATAATTCGGAAGGAAAAATAAAGAAAGACAGAGAGGGAGGTAAAGAAGGGATCCTATCTAAGTAGTCGCCCCATCTGTCTGAGCATCATTGCCCAGGGTGACCTCCAGAAGGACTAACTTCATTGTATCCAACAGTAGGAGCTTCTGCCAAGGAAGCCTGCACAACAACATCTATCATGATTTCTTCAGTCTCGGCTATGTCGTCCGCTGCAGCTCCCTCAAACATCTCTTCGTCAGTTTCTTCCTCCGAGTCAAGGTCGACTATATGTTTTTCTCTATCCCCATGTCCAGTGGTGGTCTGAGGCATCGCAGGCATGTCTAGAATCTCCTTTGTTCCAAAGATCATAGACACATCGGTGAACTTTCAGGTGATTTACATCGTTTTACAGCTCAACAATGACAGTTTTTAAAGTTGTCACCTCATCTGTGGCCCCTTGGTTGTGCTCACACACTGCTATCTTGGCCGCTAGGGCGTTAATGATAGTGTTCAGAGGTATCACAACGTCAACTAGGGCAATCTGGATCATACTTGGAACAGAGGCCTCTAGATTGGCAACCCGATGATCAACAAAAAGGGCAAGTTGTCCCATCCGGAGGAGGGAAGCCTGGGTGAGTGGAGGCCGGGAAATAGCAGCAACAACATTAGGTTTGGGAGACCATGCAGCAGTGGAAGAATCTGGAGGTGCCTTTGCAGGTGATGATTTTGTGTTTCTTGACTCCACCAATGCTGCCTTCTTCCTTTCTGCTTGGTCCTTAAGGTACTCGGTTTCGATCCTCCGGATATCAGTAGAGGTTGTGGGCATCATTTCCACATCTTTCTTGGCATCCCGAGGTACCCGAGCTTGTTTGCACAATGTTGTGATCAATACTGGGAATGGAAGTGAGGTTTGGCTCTGCCTTGCACGCATGAGTATCTATGAAGCGATGATTTCTCCCAAGTTTATCCACGTTTCCTCTATGATGCAACCCAGAAAAGTTGCCTTAGCAAGGTGAAGAATCGACTCATTCTGGGATGGCATGATTGTGATGCTGATGAAACCAAACCAGAACCTTGTTGCTATGTTTAGTTCTTTCTTTTCAATCGGAGATCCTTCCACCAACCATTTCAGAGTCTCGTCTGAAATTAGTGGGGCTAACCACTTTTTCATCTCATCTAGTTTCTTTATTCTGATCAAGTGCTTGCAGTGATCTCAAATATTTGTGGACATGCCCAAAACTACATTAATCGTCTCACTATCACACTTCACCCTCCTGCCTCTAACAACCACATAGTCTACTTCTTTGAAAGTTGTTTCTAGTTGTTTTTTCTAGGGTATTAGTGCACTATATGCACTATAGAACTCTCTTACCCAGTTTGGAATATAAGGGTCGCAGGGCTTGGTGAAAATTTGGAACTTATGGTATCTCAGGCATTCCATTATCTCTGAATGTCTTTATATAACCCCTCTATGGACAACCGCTTTTCCTCCAGAATGTTTCTCAATCCCTCAGCTTTTATTTGATTTGTTGACTTAGGCGGAGGACCCTGTACTGGAGGCGCTAATACCATTGCCTGCTCTGGAACTGGAAATGTAGGAGTGGTAGGCTGGGTGTTCCTGATCCTGGATGGATCATTCAGCTTCTTAGTTCGCTGCTCAGCCCTCTGTGTTATTAACATATCATCCTCATCAGAACCCACATCTTCACTTTCAGAGTGGTTGGGGTCATTTCTGTAAAAGCCATCACTGTCAGTTCTTGCATCTGATAGTTCAAGGATCTTATCATTGCCCTTGCCTCTCCACCCAACTGTGGAAAGTTTAGCAACCTTGCTTCTGGATGCAGCTGCATCCTCGTTGATTTTAATCCCTTTTGTTTTACCTTGGGGTGACCTGCTTTCTCTTGCAACTTTAGTTCTAGCCATTTCTGCAAAGAATTTGGGAAGAAGTTATAACAACTAAATCAAATTCATAGGGACATAATTGCAGACTATCTCGCCGAATAGATCGGCAAATTGCCTAATTGCTTTGGCGAGCAGTGCTTTGTCCGCAAAGTTACAGTGCAACAAAGGAAAGGGGTGCAGACAAGGGGGTGATCGAGGATACTTTTGGAAATTCACTGAATGCTTTTGGCGATTTGAGATTTCTCGCCGAAAGCTACAGAATCCATGTCTTCAAGTAGCATGGCATTAAAGGTGAGATGGGGTCAATAGGCGAACCGCTGAGTGATTTGGCAAGCTCGACCTCTAGCTCGCCAATCGGCCCATCGTGCCTATTTCCCATCTATCTTCTCGATTTCAACCCACAACCCCCAAAAACAAAATCAGAACATGCACTAGATCAATCAAGCTTATAGTTTTTCTCTTTGATCAACTTAAACAGTATGCAGGAGCACCTCATAAAATTTCATTCATACTAAATCATCAGAACGGGATTCGAACATTTAAAGCAGAAGGGTTGGATTAGCAAATCAAAAGAGGCACTTGAATAGTCTAAAGTTGTCATAAAGACACAGTACACAACATGGGATAAAATTGCTTGCAATGAGAGTATAATTATCACAATTAAATGCAAGGTTTTGAGGACTAACCTTTAGGGCAGATCAAGTCAAGACTGTGATGCTAGGCAGCAGATTAGTACAGATCCAAGCACTACTAAATCAGCTAAAATACTCAAGAGATACGAATTTTTTTGAAAATACTAAATAGGTGCGATTTGCAAAAATCAAGAGTGAGAGAATGTGAAAAAGGTTGAAAGTCAAAACCCGTGATCTTATAAAACCATTCAGATCTCACCCATTCAACGACATTAGTTGCTTTTGATCCGCTACTCGGTGACTTGCTGGGTGTCTATCTGCCTCGCTGAGTTTTACAGGACCTTCAGTTAAGTGAGGATCCAAACGACGGTCTTTGTCGAGATCGCCGATTCGCCAATTGAACTTGTGTGATTCATCATGTACTCTTCATAAATTGTTCATGCCCAACACTACAAAATCAAGACACCTTTATTTCAATAATAACATACTACAAGAATTTAATGGTTTTGGGTTACCTCCCAAATAACGTCTTATTTAACGTCGTGGCTCAACGCGAGTCCTTACTCACTCCCCATTGGTTGGGTTGTCCCTAGTGTTACTAGGCAACCCCAATAGTTCATTTGAGTGAAGAGGAGGCGCCGCATAAATCAGGAGTGTCCTGATAAGCTGGATTGATCTAGAATGAGAGCCAACCATTTAATTCAACACTTCAATACTCTCCTTCATTTCTTCCAACATTTGATCTTGTTTGGTAATCTTTGGAGAATGATTTGGAGTGTGTTCTCGACACGGTTGTTCTCCCTGCATCTAGACTACTTCCTCTCGTGAGGAGGTATGTACCTCCCTTGACTCTTGCACTGGTTTTCCATCTTTGTTATTTTGGTGGCCAACTCGTGCAGCTGAGTTACCAGTGTGGGTAATGTGAAGTCCCTCTCGACTTCTTGCTTCATCTCAGTCGAGTTGCCACTATTTCCCTCAGCCATGCTCAGGGAACCTGCCTACACCAACAAATTTAAAGAAAAACAAAACTAAAAATAAGGTTAGTACACTAGAACTAATAAGAACACAAATTATACTAATCTAAAAATTCTCAAATAACACTACTCCCCGAAAGCGGCACCAGTTTGATGATTAGCGTAATCAATGACACAAATTCCAATGCAAGTGTCTACGATCGTGCAATAGTATAATAACCCAACCAAGGGTTGGGGTCGAGTCCCAACAGAGTGGTTTTGAGAATTAATAAAAAAATAAAAATTAGTTCTAACTAGTCGTAGCTAAAGACATTAACGATTAAAAACATTGTAAATTAAAGGGGGTGACATAAAAGTGTCAAATATCGATTTGGGGGGTTTCACAAGTATAGTAAAACAGTGAAATGCAATAAAAATCAAGTATGAGGGGAGATTCTTGAGGTGTGACCGCAATATAAATTAATCTAGATTATTGGGTACAAACTTTCGATAGAAAATCTATAGAATAATAGTGAATAGACTAAGCTTTAAATGGAAATAAGTTCTATCTCGAGCAACCTACCCCGTTTCGAATGGGTTCCTCTCAGACACCCACTCGCCGCATGAAGACCAGCCTACGCCTTACCCCACTCACTCTCTCGAGCTGAGTGTTAGGATATCGGCTAGGGTTCACACTCTCGGGCTGAACCTCATGTCGACCCACTCTTTAGGCCATCATTCTAGTAGTCTTGGTTTCGCGACCTCTCTCTCGAGCAAGCCGAATACACATGGGTGGACTTGTATTTGCAACTACAAACCCATTAAATTAAACCACAACTACTAGGTAAAAGCACCATTAAACTACATTTAATCTATCAGCAAGAAAGACCCAACAATAATATTAACTCATATTTGCTAAATCACACCCCAAGAATGGGGGTTTTTAGCCACACATCAAGAAATAGAAATTTATACCTTCAATGATGTTGAAATCAAATAGGTATAAAGAAATAAGTCTTGATTTAAGCAAAGAAAGAAGAATCCAAGAGACCCACTTCCAAATTGAAAAAGATGAAACCCTTTTCTTCTTCAAGTCTTCAAACTCTTACAAACTTAGAGCAAAAATAAAATGTACTAAAATCATATTAATAGTTCTATATTGAAAATCTGATACTAAAATATGATACTAAGTTATAACTCTCAACGAGTATTTATAGTTTTCAAAAATCTGTGTTGCAACGGATCATTCGGCGACGTTAGTCGGAATCGCCAATCAACTCGGCGATTCGCCCTTTAGTGTAGTTTATCGCCATCTTGTACCATCCTTTGGCATCGTCGTGCTCTGGGTCATTGGGCGACATAGTACTGCTTCGCGGAACTCCTCAGCGATACTCTGATTGCTCCCTTTCTCCGCCGACTTGATCCTTTCCTTCAGGGCTCAGCATACTAGAACAAAAAGCTAAGTGAGACCCTTCGACGACTCGCCAAGTGTACTCAGCAATCCTCATGCCTTCATTTTCTTGTTCTTTTCAGCCTTTTCATTCCTTTTTGCGAAGTAGTCTCCATGCTTTCCTTCAAACATCAAATACCTAAAACTTAAGGGTTTTCATCAGATATTGAGATAAAATAAGCATTTAAGGACACAATTTCTATTAAAATATAGCACTAAATGAGTCCAATTTGTGGAATCATCAGTGTCCGAGAGGAACCCATTTCAAATAGGGTAAGTTGCTTGAGAGAGAATTTATTCCCACGTAAAGCATAGCCTAGTCAGTTTTACTCTATTAATTTTCTACCAAAAGCATGTACCCAATAATTTAGATTAACCCGTATTCCGGTCACATCCCAAGAATCCGCCTCTAATTGCTTAAATTTCCTTATTTTCACTATTTTAATTGTTTCCTGCTTACAAACCCCCATTCGATATTTGACGATTGCGTCATCCCTTTAATTTTCTATGTTTTCACTCATAAAAGTCTTTAGCTACGATTAGCTTTAGCACATTTGCGCTTAACCACTAATTTCCACGCCCACTTCCTTGGGACTCGACCTCAACCCTTGTTTGGGTTATTATACTATTGCACGATTATAGATGCTTGCATTGGAAGTTGTGTCATTGATTACGCAAAATATCAAAATGGCGCCGCTGTCGGGGAGTGGTGTTACGTGAAAGCTTTTAGTTTAAGCCAAATTTTGCTTTCAATAATTGTAGTTTTTTAATCTTATTTTTAGTTTTGTTTTTCTTTAAATTTGTTGGTGTAGGTAGGTTCCCTGAAGATGGATGAAGGGAATGGTGGCAACTCGGCTGAGTCGAGCCAAGAAGTCAAGAGAGACTTCGAGTTAACCGCACTGGTAACTCAGCTGAACGAGTTGATCACCAGAATAACAGAGGTGGAAAACCAGTGCAAGAGTCAAGGGAGGTCCATACCTCCTCATGAGAGGAAGCAGTCTAGAGACAGGGAGAACAATTGTGTCGAGGACACACTCCAAATCATTCTCCAAAAGGTCACTGAACAAGATCGAATGTTGGAAGAGATGACGGAGAGTATTGAAGTGTTGAATCAAATGGTTGGCTCACACTCTAGATTGATCCTGCTGATCAGGACACTCCTGAATTATGCGGTGCCTCCTCTTCACTCAAATGAACTATTGGGGTTGTCCGGTAACACTAGGACCAACCCAACCAATAGGGAGTGAGTAAGGACTCGCGTCGTGCCATGACGTTAAATAAGGCATTTCTTGGGAGGCAACCCAAGGTTTTAAATACTTTAATTTTCTTTTATAAATAATGGTGTGCTAGTGGTGCAGGTTTGAAGGAAGAAAGTGGTGAAAAATACAGATTGGCGAGAAAATGGTCAGTCGGTGGATCACCAAAGAGGTCGGCGAGCTCGACTTGACCAGCTGTTTGGCTCAATTCAAGGTTAAGTTAGAGCTTGTAAAACTCGGCGGACTTAAGAAGCAGTTTGGCATGTCGCCGACCAGGTCGACGACCTTGATGTACACCGTCGTCTTGACCCCCAAGAAGCTGAAAGATTTTAGTAGTCGGCGGGTAAGTGACCACTCGACGAGTCGCCAAGTGGATCAGTGAGTGCGACTAACGTCGCCGAATGGGCGCGAACTGGATGGTTTATAATGGCCAAGAGACTCAAAATTTGAAATTATTCACTTTCCCTCGCTCTTGAATCTCCTAAACTCACACCAAGGTAGTAACTTCTTTATTTTAGCGTTTTTCTAGCATTTTAGTTTGGACTTGTGCTCGAAGTTGGAATACTTTGCCGCCTAGCTTTTTAATCACAATTTAATCGGCATTAAAGGCTAGTCTTAAAACTCCGAGTTTATTATTGAAAATTTTGAACTCTTTTGCAGTGATCGTATTGTATTGATGTGTGCTGGGCCTCTCTGGTAGGATTAGAATCCTTAATTGCCTATTTTTATTTGAAAAAATCTGGCCTGTATGGTTTGACTGTCAAATGCCCGTAATTTTTGTGCCGTTTAATGAGTTGGGTCATGATTGCATGTTGTTATATTGATTGGGTGAAGTCTGAGTAACCCACGTTTGTGCTAAATGTCAAAAGTTTGCTCAATGATAAAGTGGGTTACACCGCTCTTAAGAGCAAATATCGTCAAATGGCCAAATGCGGCAAATCTAGGAGAAATCTGAGTATCCCGGGGTGATGGGTAGTATGGGTCTTGCTTGAATTTTGTTAATGCATCCTTTGATTTGGCTTTTGGGGTTCACGGGATTGAATTCGAGAAGATGGATTGAAAATAGGCACGTTGGGCCATTTGGCGAGCTGGGTCGAGCTCACCGAATCGTTTGGCGGTTCGCCCAATATCTCCATCTCGCCTTTAATATCCTGTCAAATTGTATGTTTGAGACTGTAAATTTCAGCGAGAACCCATGGGTCGCCAAATGCACTCGGCGACTGGCCGAAAGTACTCTTGATCGCCCTATGTATGCTATCACTGAGACCCTTATGCGCTGTAACTTTAGGCAGGCAAACCCTTGCTCACAGATAGTAGTTGGTGATTCGCTGAAAGGACTCTCTTATCACCTACTTGCCTTAATTGTGTAGCCAACCCATCGGCGAGCCTTATTTAGTTCACTGAAGTGGTTCGGCGACACGCCGACTTGATCGGTGAGTCTATCTACAGAGAGAGTCACTATGTTTAAGTTTAAGTTGTTTTCTTATCTTTTCTCAATCTTTTGCAGATATGGTACGCACAAATTTAACTGAGCAACCACAAAAAAAGACTAAAGGCATTACAATCAATGAAGGAGGATCAAATCCTCCAAAGAGAAAAAGGGATGGCCTCTAACCGGGAGATAAAGGCAAACGAAAAAAGCACATAGCTAGGAAGGGTATAAATGTTGAACCAGCTTTTTCTGAGCTGGAGGATGAGCAACCTTTGATGAATCGAAGGAATGAACTCAGGGTTAGAACTCAGCCCATATCTACCAGAAATCCTTCGGCTGCCACTCATTTGACTACTGAATCAGTGCCAGCTCCGGCACCACATCTTGTGGCCCCTGCACTCCCTGTAGCCCCACCTCCACCCAGATTTTTGAACAAATTGAAAGGCGATGGTTTACGAACCATTCTAGAAGAAAGTTACTATCTGTGGAGGGTTTGGAAGGTAAGCATGCTGAGGTTCTTGACACGCTCATGTATCATGGGTTCGAGCAGTTCACTAGGCCACGGGGCCCTTACATTATTTCCTGGGTCCGAGAATTCTACTTAGCCTATGGAGAGTTGGTCTCGAAGAATAAGAAGAAGGCTAGTGAGTTCCAACCGGTGAAGTCGGTTATGGTTAGAGGCAAGGAGGTGGAGTGTCACAGCGAGCATATTAATGATGTATTGGGTCGACCGCTGCACTCGGTACTGCTCTACCATGGTTTGCCTATTGTTCCGTCCCTGGATGATTTGAAGGGTTGGTTAGCTCCGATGATCTCTAACACCACCCCGAGGTGGATGGAGGTAGGAGCTCTGATTGAGAAGAGGGACATGAACATTTCCTCCCGGTACTGGTTTGGCTTCATCAGCAGCACTATCATTCCATCCCAGAACCAGTCCATTTTGCGTCATCCTAAGGCGGCTTGCCTTGGTTCTATCATGGCCAGGAGGAAGATCGACTTGGGACTACTGGTTTCACAGGAGATGGCTATGAGAGCCAAACAAACACAGACGTCTCTGCCATTTCTTGTTATGATCACTGAGTTATCCCGGCAAGTCGGAATACCCCGGGATCCTGCTAGCAATATAGAGGTCACCCCATCTTCCTCCACCGATATCCGACGTATAGAGGCCGAGTTCACACGAGAGGAGGTTGATAGGAGGAGAGCAACTCCAACAGATACTTCTCCAGAGGTTGATGTTGACTTATTACCAGCAGAGGCACCTTTCTCTACTCTGGTTACGGAGCCTTCAGGTATACCCGCTCCTTATTCTCCTTCACAGACTCCAGGTGCCTCCTCTTCCTCCTAGCCTGCCAGGATTACTCATGCCATGATCCTGAAGATGGGGAAGCTGGCCTACTCAGCAGATGTGAGGGTGACGCGATTGGAGAGATCTGTCCCAGGGATGATTGGCAATGCCTTGACTGCACTGACCCCTCTTAGGACCACTGTTAATGATATGACTACCAGAGTCACTGCTTGTGAAAGCAGACAGGGGGATACACCCGAGGTTTCAGCATTAAAAGCCGAAATAGCAGAGTTGAAGCGGGACGTAGCCTATTTAAAGGCTACCAACCTTACTACACTGATGTAGGGAATAAATGACAAGGATGCACCTGAGACCTCGGGGATTCCTCCGGCTACTATCGGAGATGTGCAGAGGGATGATACAGGGCACGCAGAGACCGTCGAGAAGTGGATAGCAGTGCACGATAAGGTGGTGAGCGAGAGCTAAGAGGACAGCATATTCAAAGACTTGCCGAATCTTGTGGAGATGGTTGTGCAGTCGGTAACTCAGACAATGCCGGCTGAGATGTCCACAGTAGCTCCTAGTGGATCTGGCATTGTTAGTTCGTTTGAGGCTACTATGGGCACTGATACCCATGTACAGACTGCTACACCAGCCACCGAGACCCCGACAGAGAGAGAGACTGCATAGACAGGACCTTTCTTTACCTCCCTCTCTGTCTTATTATATTTTTACTTTTGGATACTTTTTGTTGCATTTGAGGACAAATACTTTTTATTTGTGATGGGGTGAGGCCCACACCTTTTGTGTTGATAGTTGTGTTTTGTGTATATATTTGGGTTGTTCTGCTTTAAAATTTCGTTTTATCTGTTTCTGTGGATGATTGAGCTTATGGCTCCTTTTATTTATTTTATTGCAAAATGATTTTAACCCATCCGAAAAAAAATTCCACCTCTTGTGTGTGAATATGGCTATTCTTGTGCAAAATTTGAGTCCCAGTTTCAATCAATACCGATGACTTGAATAGTGCTCTCAATCGAACGAACATGAATGCGCGGCTACGATGAGGCCAAATGAAGTTGCATAGACAATATGTGAACTCTTTGCATCTCATTTTGACTAGCCTAGTATCGAATCGAGTCTCTTGTAATGACCGTTGCACACTAGCGAAAGTGGGAGTCTTGTTTGACTATAGTGTCGATGCCAAGTGTGATGAGCTTACTTTGAAACATGCATGATAGATCCTAGAATTTTCCCCGTTTGTCCGATCGACTAAGTAAGGAAGAGTGTGAACAAATTTTACATATACCTCTTTGTGTCCCACCTTGTGAGCATGTGTGAACCTCTCTTGAACACCCATTGAACCTTAACATTCTTTGGGAGAAACTTGATGAAAAGTAGACCTTTCTTAATCCATTACCGTTAATCCTCTTGATTTGTGGTTTAATAAATAGCCAACTTAAGCCAAAATCCTAAGTTGGGGGTGCGGTGAGAAGAAAAGGGAAAGTCAAGAAGTGCAAAGAAAGTCTCCGTTAACCCATGGTGTTGAGAAAAAATGGAACCCCTCCATATAAAAAAAAGAGAATAAGAAAAGAAAAGAATGAAAAAGAAAGTTGCATAATAAAGTGCAAAAGAAAAGGGGTTTCCAACACATTATGGGAAAGTGAATAATAGGATGACTTATGAGCACTAAAGAAAATGATGAAGGGAAACGGAAAGAAGTGTTGTGAGCACCACAATTCATGAGGATGTAAGCCATTGAGCCTAAATGACCATACCTTGGCACTCAGCCCCATTACAAGCCTTGAAAAGACCTTTTTGATCTTGAGAAAGCTGAAATAAATTTCGATTGGAAAATACAGGAAAACCTATGGGTGAAAGCATGCATTGTTTTAATCTTTGTGAGTGTAAGTGTTGCATATGATTCCTGAACTGTAAATGATTAAATCATTATGTGCGAATATGGAATCATTTTTTCTGTGAGGGCATTAGAATACTCTAGTTGAGCCTGAACTTGTATTTGAGGCAAGTATTGTGAGCATGAGATTCTTTGATATTGGTGAGTCACTACTTGAATCTTTGAGTGCACAATTGATCTTTGCACAAGTAAATTGAGTCTTGTTGTGTGCATTCATGATCGAGTCTTGTGTAGCACTGTTCGAGACACCCTTTTTGAATGGCTGAACTTGAGTTTCTTGAGGACAAGAAAAAGTTTAAGTTGGGGTGTTGATAAGTCCACAAATTGGACTCATTTAGGGCTATAATTTAATAGAAATTGTGTCCTCAAATGCATGTTTTATCCCGATATCTGATGAAAACCTTTAAGTTTCAGGTATTTGAAGTTTAAGGCAAAGCATGGTCACTACTTAGCAAAAAGGAGCAAAAAGAAGCCGAAAGAACGAAGAAACGAAGATCCACAAATCACCGAACCCATTCAGCGAATTGCCAATAGATCGCATATTCGCCTTTTGTTCCAGTGTGCTGAACCCTGAAGGAAAGGAGAAAATCAGCGGTGAAAATGAGAAGTCGGCATATCCCCAAACGACTCCGCGAAGCAGTGCCACATCGCCCAATTATCCAGGACACAAAGATGCTAAAGGCAACTGATGAAAGGCGACGAAGTAAACCAAAGGGCGGATCGCCGAATGCATCGGTGATTCTCACTAACGTCGCCGAAATATCCTTCAGAGAACATTTTTTGAAAACTATAAATACTAGTTCAGATTTTATTCTTAGAAGCGATTTTTACACTGTTTTACCTAGGTTTTAGATTATCAAGTTGAGATAAAGTTTTGGAAATTTTTTTGTACTCTAAGTTTGAAAGGGTTTTGAAGACTTGAAGAAAAAAAGGGTTTCATCTCTTTCAATTTGGAAGTGGGTCTCCTGGATTCTTCACTCTTTGCCTAAATTGAGACTTAAATCTTCATACCCATTTGATTTCAACATCATTGAAGGTATAAATTTTTATTTCTTGATGTGTGGCTAAAAATCCTAATTCTTGGGGTGCGATTTAGTGAATATGGGTTAAGATTGTTGTTGGGTCTTACTTGCTAATATATTAAATGTAGTTTAATGGTGATTTCGTCTAGTAGTTGTGGGTGAATTTAATAAATTTGTAGTTGCAAATACAAGTTTATTTATGTATTTTCCGCTTGCTCGAGAGAGAAGTCGCGAAACCAAGACTACTAGATTGATGGCCTAAGGAGTGGGTCGACATGAGTATCAGCTCGAGAGAGTGAACCCTAGTCACATATCCTAACACTCGGCTCGAGAGAGTGACTGGGGTAAGGCATAGATTGGTCGTCATGCGGCAAGTGGGTGTCTGAGAGGAACCCATTTGAAACGGGGTAAGTATGTCGAGAGAGAATTTATTCCCATGTAAAGCTTAGCCTAGTCACTTTTACTCTATAAATTTTCTATCAAAAGCATGTACCCAATAATTTAGATTAACCTGTATTCCGATCACATCCCAAGAATCCTCCTCTCATTGCTTAAATTTCCTTATTTTCACTGTTTTAATTGTTTCCTGCTTACAAACCCCCATTCGATATTTGACACTTGAGTCATTCCTTTAATTTTCTATGTTTTCACTCGTAAAAATATTTAGCTACGATTAGCTTTAGCACATTTGCGCTTAACCACTAATTTCCACGCCCACTCCCTTTGGACTCGACCCCAACCCTTGGTTGGGTTATTATACTATTGCACGATTGTAGACACTTGCATTGGAAGTTCTGTCGTTGATTACGCAAAACATCAATTGTATCTATTCCGCGTTCAAGTCGGAGAAAACTTGCGTCGAAAGATATTTTTAAGTTGCATCTATTCGGAGGTGAAGTATGTGCACCCAATCTATTTCGCGTTCAAGTCAGAGGAAACTTGCATCGAAAGATATTTTTAAGTCGCATCTATTCAGAGATGAAGGATGTGCACCCTATCTATTCTACATTCAAGTCAGAGGAGACTTGCGTCGAAAGATATTATTAAGTAGGTGTTTGGCCATGTGATACCATATCACGAAATGGAATCATGAGACGGAATCAGCGTTTGGACATGCGATTTTACATTGATTCCATCTCATGATTCCATATTATGAGATATTATTTCATATTCTCCAAAAACCATGATATGAGAATTCCATATCATGATTTGAGATATTTTTAATACAAAAATTGATCCACAAGTTTATATTTTGTTAAAAACAACCCCACATTTATATCTACTAACCATTTATTTCATATGTAAATAAAATTTATAACCACATGATTACTTTTTAAAATTTACTATTCTCACCAACATATAGTCACTTTAACTCACACCAACCAATTGTTGAGTAATAAATTTGTTCTCTTCATTTACTCCAACACCTAATTTATTACTTCTACCGTTTTGCTACTTACTACAACTCAAAGTAACAATGTTGGCTTTTCTTCTTGGTCACATGATCGATAAATGCAAGTTCAACGTGAGGAAATTGTTTGTACTATGGGGGAGGATTATATTAAAGACTACTACACTACAAATTATGTTCAATAATTTATTATTGAATTAAAGTTTGATGAATTTAAATTAGATGAAACATTTACTTAAGTGGAGAATAGATAGCTTTGTAATAACTTATTATGCGATTTTATAAATTTTTGTTTATTTGGTAAGATTGAATAAACAATTTGGGCTATTTTAATAGTTTAGAACTTATGGGATTCTTATGTTTATGAGAAAATATACAACACAAAAGTTCCATATCGCATGTACAAACAAAACTTCAATTTCATCTCATAATTTCATATTATGATATCATATCATGATTTCATATCGTGATACCATATCGCATGGCCAAATGGGCCCTAAGTCACATCTATTCGACGGTTAAGGATGTGCACTCTATCTATTCCGCGTTCAAGTCTATGGAGACTTGCGTCGATAGATATTATTAGGTCTCATATATTCGAAGGTGAAGGATGTGCACCCTATCTATTCTGCGTTCAAGTCGAAGGAGACTGACGTCAAAAGATATTGTTAAGTCACATATATTCAGAGGTGAAGAATGTGCACCCTATCTATTCTGCGTTCAAGTCGGAGGAAACTTGCGTCGAAAGATATTATTAAGTCACATGTATTCGGAGGTAAAGGATGTGCACCCTATCTATTCCACGTTGAAGTCGGAGGAGGCTAGCATTGAAAGATATTTTTAAGTCGCATCTATTCGGAGGTGAAAGATGTGCAACCTATCTATTCCACGTTGAAGTCGGATGAGGCTGGCGTTGAAGGATATTCATATTACATTATCAGAAGTGGTAGTGTTTACATATATCTGATCGATGGATTCTCATATGTCCTACCGATGGATCATTTTCATTCATCCTACCGAAGGACATACATTCATATCCTACCAATAGATAAACATCATCCTACCAATGGATCAACATCATCCTACCGACGGATCTTCGTCATCATCATCCTATCAATGAAGCATCGTCATCAACAATACATTGCATTATCAAAAAGTCATATGAATTTATCATCTACTGCGTCAAAACCGACGAAGGCTGATGTCAGAATATTTACAGATAGGAACATGTGTTGAATACGGTAAAACATGTTGTTACTCTATTTAAATTACAGTTTCTACTAACAAGTTTATTTCATTCTTTGCCGAGAGCATCCAAGAGGATGAATTCTCAAATCAAACCACAGGTGCAGACGACATCAAAAAGGATGCAGCACAACGTGGAACTTTTTCTTAGCAGCCAACTGGGACATAGTCCGAAGAGGAGTATCAAACTCTTAGGACGCGAGCTGAGAAACGACTTCCACCACAATCAAACCACACCCCTATCAGAAGGCATGTGGGTTTTCCTTGGAGTTTGCCAGTTTTAGTTTCGCATTAGGTGAAATTTTCAGATTCTTATCGAAAGCAACTTTCCAATCTAAGTGGCAGTGCACCAATAGCTTTGGAAATTATGTCTGTGTAAATTTTTAATTATGGATGTGAAGTTCACTACATTCATGGCTAAGAGGTTGCAGCCACTTTTTCAAACTCGATTCATTTGTCACCTTGCAAAATAGATTTCCGTTTCAACCAATCGAGTCGAACTACAAACAGCTTGATTCCTAAGGTTTAAGGATATGTAGGCGGGCTCAATGTTGAAAACTCAATTGTATTTCGACATTCTCTATTAAATCTTATTCCCGAGCAATCTGGTCTCTTCATAATTCGATATCGAGATAGCTTTTGAATCTTTTCATAATCGTGCGTCAAATTAAGCGTATCGAACTACAAGTGGCCTGAATTTGAGATATATAGGAAACCTGATACCGGGGTTCGGCCATAATTCCTAAAGTCCGTACCAAAATCCCTTTCCTAAAGAATGAAGAAGGGGTCGGTTAAAATTGGATTCGTCAATTTCATTTGCCTCAAATTTATTTCATCAATCCAAGTTTGACACCCAATTTTGGCCCTCCACAATATAAATTAATCATCGAGCTTCTTGAATTCCCAACAATTTGAAATAATTGACTTTATAAAATTCAAAATATTTTCCAAGTCATTTTTATGTAATTTTTGTCAATTTTATAGTTTTTAAAATAATAAATATTTTTTTATAGTTACGTATATAATTAGTATATTTTATAAATATTTGAAAATCATCACAAAATATTTTACATTTTAGTTAAATATTTTATTATTTTACTTAAGTTTAAATTATAGTTATAATTTCAAGTTAATTAGTTTGTAATTAAATTAATTATTTTATAATCAAATTAATTATTTTATTTTGTTAAGATTAAGAAGCTCTTTAATTAATTTATGAAAAATCGTCTAGTTTAAATGTCGACCAAATTCATTGGCTAAATTCGATATGGCTATAATTGAAATTCATTTGGCTATTATTTAATTGCAATTTTTAGCCAATTATTTACCCCATATTTTAAGAACAATTTTGGGTCATTTCCAAATTCAACACAACTCCATCAGCAGCCCAACTTTGAGCCCAATTCCCTTAAACCTTTATTAGCCCACCAAAGACAAAATTCAATACCAAAAGAAACCGAATTCATTTAACACCCAATTACAACAACAACAATACCTTAAACATGTACGTTTCTTCTTCTTCTTCGAACGAACCCATAAACTCAAAATCGGGAGCAGTACCAAACGACCCCACTACCTTGTTTTCTCCTGCAGTCGCGATCAATCCAAAAAAAAGAATTCAAAAATCCAACATCAGTAGATGCACCAAACATTACCCGCGCCTACAGCAACAATCACTTCGCCGTCCCCTTTTCAGGGATTTCCCATTCCCTTTCACTGTTTCCTTGAAAAGGGGCACATGAATTCAAAAATCCAACACCTCTTTCCCCAAATCGAGCCTGAATTTCTAGAAAATTTCTTTTTTTGGGTGTTTGGAAACTAATATAAAAAGGGGATAAAGAGAGATAGAGAAACAAGGGACACAAGGCCGCTTTGGGAGGACCTTCTAAGAAAAAAAAATTAATGATATGATTTTTGACTGAAAAAACCTCTGAAATAGCTTGACAAATTTAGCAGTTCAAAGGCTTGGCGATTTCCAGCTTTTGAAACCATCAGTTCACGTCTCGTCATCCCAGTTGCTGCCTGGAGAAAGGTAACACTTATCCCTCCACAATACCTCTTCATCTTTTTTCTATTTCAATTTTTGGATGCCGGAAAACCTCTGTTCGTCGTTAGTGATGTTTTAATATGATGTGTCATTTTCAATTGGTTTCAGTGATTCGGTCTTAAAGTCGAATTAATTTTGTGTTATGTATTTATCATTGTGTCCTCTGCTCGTTTGTTTTGATGTTGTCGAATCTGCAATTTCTTATTTTAGTTGCCTTTAACCATCATTGTTCTGCATCTGGTTCGTCGTTGTTAGTGTTGTCATTCATGTAGCTCTAAGTTTCCAAGATTAACTGATCCGGCTAATCATATGTGGCACAGTTGTATACGGAAGGAGCTTTTACTTTTTGATGCGAATTCAAATTTAGTCAGGATCCAATGCAGATATCGAAACCAAAAAAATATTAAGTTAAAAAATATATGTAATCCATTAAATAAGAATAGAAATATTTGATAATATAATTCTACAAATTAAAGTAACTAAAATAAATGTACTGCTAATTAGCACTGTATGCATGTGGATATTCAGGATCAGGCGTATCAAAGTAATCCAATTCTTCATCAGTCAAGGCTTTAAACAGTTCATCCAATGATGGTAGCTGCCAAATTTTTGCACCATATAACCATCCATCATGATCTCTCGACGAATTTGAGAGACAATCAGGAACTACATTCTCGATTGTTATAGGAATATCTTGATGATTTTTACATAAACTGACTTTCTTTGTAATGAAACGCACAACAGAGTCTTCATGTTTGATTTCACCGCGTTCTCTTAATACATCCATTGTACTTTTATCAAGACAATATTCTTTCACAATCTAGTATACACTTTCTTTATCTTCACTGGCATTGCTACTTTCTTCTTCAAAACAAAAAGTTTTCTTATACCCAATTTGTGATCTTTCCTTGTCCAAAAGTTCTTTACTATTGTCTCGTCCTTTCCATTTGCGACCTCCAACAATTGATCTATTGAAGTTTTTACCCTTGGTTGTTTTTCTCCTCAATTGAGTAAAGAAATATTTTACATGATCATTACCTAAATTTTGGAATAATTCAACTGGCTCTTTGTTACTGTATAAATTTATATACGGAATATCATGGTATTCGATAGGCATTCCACGAATGAATTTCGTTAAACACCTTATCAAATCTTCATCCGTATATTTCATCCCCATAAGTTGAAAATTATGTGAATTCCAACTTAAAAGATACAAAAACAAAGAAGATGGAGAAATATTTAAAGCAAAGAAAATATATATAGAGAGCATATTTCCGAATTTGTGTAGGAAACTAATTGTAGTTGTAAAAATGAATTTGAAAAAGTTAACCTTATTGGAATGGAAAACTAATTGGAGTTGTAATTTATTTTTGGAAAACTTAACCTTATTCAAATAGGAAACTAATTGGAGTTATATTTCTGTGCCCCTTGATTTGAGTTTATGTCTCCTTTGCTAATATAATACATGCTAGATTTCCTGTCAAGTCAAACACCATCGTCTTATGATATAGGACGAAGCGACTAAAAGGAAAAAAGCGGACTATGCTACAGTTTACTTACTATGTGATATATCATATGTTTTAGGCTTAATGAACACATATTCCTATTTTTAACCAGTTACAATGCATATTTTCTTTACACAATTTCTTATGCATGCAGTTTAAAGTCTTGGGAAATCATTTCGGAAGCAGAGTATGATAAGATCGAGGTGTGTGCGTCATTGCCATCTCCTGATCAACTTTTAATGTGAAGTAGCTAGCTCATTGTTTCTGTTGTATTTTGTTTTGCGCTCTAGTTATACCACTCCGACTAGGTTGCCTTTATATTGCACAAAATGGGTTCTAATTTACGTAGACCTTTTTGGGAGAGAATCACTCATGTAATGGTCAACAACTTAGGCAGCTTAATCAAGGTAGTATAGTCACCCTCGATAGGAAGATAATGCAAATAATAGTAATAATATGCATTTCTTTTTCTTGCCTTAATTGGGTATAGTTGAAAATGAGGTGTGGTCATGGGTCCTAAAAATCCACAAATTAAAGCCCCCGTCTCTACAAACATTTTGGATGAAAGAGCTGTCATTATCTGACCAGGTTCCAGAATCTTCTAATACTGAATTCCAACTCGTGTAGATGACATGTAACATGCAATAAAATGGAAGTGATTTGGGTTATGTTTCCACCATTTTTCCAATCCTGTGACACTAAGGCGATCAATCGATGAGGATGCACCTCAAACTCAAAGTGGCACTTGTATGATAAAAAAGGAGTAGTCATGCTCGTACTGGTCCATTATATTGGATGATGTCCCATCGATCTCTAGTTAATGAAAGAAGAGATATATACCCTCAAGTCTAATGTTCATGCTAGCTGGATGAGTTTGATAAGCTACACAGGAGAAGGTCCAAAATGACTCTAGGATGTAAATTTGAAATTTTAGGATGAACTTCACCACTTTTATTTTAAAGGAAAAGAGAATGCTAGAGATACGACTGTAGGATGACTTCTAGTGGACACTATCACTCGTGTCGTACCTCTACCTTGTCCCCTGCCCCTGCCCCTGCCGTGTACAAGAGGTTTGAGATCCTAATTTTTAACCATTCACTACTAAAAAACAGCTTCAAAACGACGGACAGCGACGCCTTTTTCCACACTGTCCGTCGCTTTTTAATAAAAATAATTATTTTTTAAATTATTTTACAAAAAGCGACGGATGGCATCTTTTAGTCCGTCGCTTTTTTTCACGGATTTTTGCGCTAAATATATATATAATTAATAATTATTTATTTAATATATAAAGAGACGCCGTCCGTCGTTTTTTATTAAAAATAATTATATATGAATTAAAAAATAATCACGTTGTTCATCATTTTTAATTTATTTTATTTTATTAATTAGTTTTTAAAAAAGTGACGGACGACATCTCTTAGTCCGTCACTTTTTGGTCAAAATATCTAGTCAACTATTTTTAAAAAGCGACGGACAGTGTCTCTTAGTCCGTCGCTTTTTGGTCAAAATGTTGGTCAACTATATTTAAAAAAAACGACGGGCTTAGAGACGTTGTCCGTCGCTTTTTATTAAATATCTAAAAGACATATTGCCATTTTCTTATTTTACTCTCTCTCTCTCTCTCTCTTCACTACTCTTATTCTCTCCCTTCTCTCGCTCTCTATATATATATATCAATCTCCCACCCGTCACCGTCACAGTCGCCGCACTTCCCATCTCCGGTCGTCGTCCTCTCCTAGTGCTCCCCTTCCCCGTCGCCTGCTGCCCTTCGCCGTCGCTGCAGGTAGGGGGGTTAAATTTTAGTGTTTTTTTTTCAATTCTAGTGATTATAATTGATTGTTTGTTAGTATATTATTGTTTTTGTTTGTTGGGTTGTGTTATTCAATTGTTAATTTGATTTGATTATTGTTAGTTAGGTATAGATAATTGAAGATTTTTATTTTAGGGTTTGTTTTTAAAAAAATTGGCCATTTTTAAATTGGGCATTGTTAGTTAGTGAAGAATTAGCATTTTTGTATTTTAGGACTAGTTTAAACTTGAGAATATGTAATTTGAGGTTGAATTGAGATTTTTTTGGATTTGATTTTAGGACTAGGTAGTAAAGTGTTAATAATTTGAAGTTAGAAATTAGTAATTGAAGTGTTACGAGTAGATGATGAATGTTTGAATGTCATGAATTTAGATGATGAATGTTTGAATGTCATGAACTTAGAACTTGAACTTGAACTTAGAATTTGAACTAGAACTTGAACTTAGAACTTGAACTTGAAATTAGAACTTGAACTTGAATTTAGAACTTGAAGTTGAACTTAGAATTTGAACGTGAACTTAGAAATAGAACTTGAAATTAGAACTTGAACTTGAACTTGAACTTGAACTTAGAATTTGAAGTTAAACTTAGAACTTGAACTTAGAACTTGAACTTAGAATTTGAACTTGAACTTAGAACTTGAACTTGAACTTGAACTTAGAACTTGAACTTGAACTTGAAATTAATACTTGAACTTGAATTTAGAACTTGAACTTGAACTTAGAATTTGAAGTTGAACTTAGAATTTGAACGTGAACTTAAAACTTGAACTTGAAATTAGAACTTGAACTTGAACTAGAACTTAGAATTTGAAGTTAAACTTACAACTTGAACTTGAAATTAGAACTTGAACTTAGAACTTGAACTTGAGCTTAGAATTTGAACTTGAACTTAGAACTTGAACTTGAAATTAGAACTTGAACTTGAACTTGAACTTGAACTTAGAATTTGAACTTAGAACTTGAACTTCAAATTAGAACTTGAACTTGAATTTAGAACTTGAAGTTGAACTTAGAATTTGAACGTGAACTTAGAACTTAAACTTGAAATTAGAACTTGAACTTAGAATTTGAAGTTAAACTTAGAATTTGAACTTAGAACTTGAACTTAGAACTTGAACTTGAACTTAGAACTTGAACTTGAACTTAGAACTTGAACTTGAACTTAGAATTTGAACTTGAACTTGAAATTAAAACTTGAACTTGAACTTGAACTTAGAACTTGAACTTGAACTTATAATTTGAACTTGAACTTGAACTTGAACTTGAAATTAGAACTTGAACTTGAACTTAGAACTTGAACTTGAAATTAGAATTTGAACTTAGAATTTGAACTTGAAATTAGAATTTGAACTTGAACTTAGAACTTGAACTTGAACTTAGAACATGAACTTAGAATTTGAAGTTGAACTTAGACTTGAACTTGAAACTAGAACTTGAACTTGGAACTAATTAGCTTAAATATATAACTAATTAAGTTTAGAAATTAGATATGAACTTGAATTGAAAACTTGAACTTATTAAAACTTGAATACATATATATATATATATAACTAATATTCTTGGATTTGAAGTTATATTTAATTAATTTTAGAATCTAGATAGTTCGGTCCAATTGACACCTGAACTGTCCACCTAAATTTGGAAAGAAAAAGTGGTAGGGGGACACACAAGGGTAGATGCTATGGTCTAGGCTCTCGAAACGATGTTAGACGACTTCAGTCAGGCTTAGAAGTATTGGATCGTCATGTCAAGCCGAGGCACTTGACGGTGTTCAGATTGCTACTATGTCGGATCAAATAGCGAAACTTACAGCGGCACTAGCAGAGTCAGAGCGGAGTAGAGTAGCTGAACAAGAAAACATGAGTAAGACCGTTCAGCAAATCAAAGAACAAGTGATGAACCTCGCTCGTCGACCTACTACTTCGGCTCCCGATGACACTGACGACGAGAATGATGAGGATGATTATGTAGATCTCATTCCCTAGTTTCGATCTCTGGACATTTATGAACTTTTTAAAATTTTGAAACGAATTTTGAAAGACTTTATAAGTCTTTAATTTATGATTTAGATACTTTTGAATGTTATTTTAAGTTTGTTGTTTTATGTTTTGTTTAGATTGTTTATAATTGTGTGTGTTTGATTGGGCTGAATAGTGTAGAATTGAATTGAATTGCATTTGCAGGTGGGCAGCAGAAACTGCCATCTGCTGCTGTCAAAAATATTGCAGAAAAAGCGACGGACAGCGTGGTTTAGTCCGTCACTTTTCTGGGAATTTCAAAAATAAAATTTTCAGAAAAGCGACGGACTTCGTCGCTTTTGTTAAAAAAAATTTAAAAAAAATAGTAAAAAAGCGATGCAGTCCGTCGCTTTTAGAAAAGCGTCAGGTTAAAAAGCGATGGAGGTGACTGCGTCGCTTTTGACCAAAAAAGCGATGCAGTCCGTCGCTTTTGGCCGTCGTTTTTTGACAATTTTTTAGTAGTGATTGCAAAATAGGCACACATCATCTAGTAGAAAATGAAATAAGAGAGTAAGAAGTCGTAGGATCAAATACGCACGATTTGGAATGAAAGAATAGGAGCCACTTTGTTCGTCATAATCATCTTAACTTTTAAGCTTCACCATAGCGATAAAAGGGATACTTAATCCATCACCGTTAATTGTAGGCTATAGAACTTTGAGATGAGATTTTCACAATATTTGTTTTGTATATTCAATTACATATTATTATTTTTCTTTAAAAAAAAAGATATTTTGTAACATCTATGGTTAACAACATATAATAGAATATTTCTTTGATATAGTAATGGTCTTGTACAACCACAACGGACTATTCCACATTACAAAGGATAGTAAAGTACACCAACTTAATTTTTCAATGAAATCAATTATAGATCTTTATTTAAAATCTAATACAAATTTTCATACGCCTCTTTAAAATATAATAGTGATGCATCATGTGACTATGATAAATATAATGAGTATACTGCTTTTGTGAATTGGCATTATAAAATATTGTAATTTTTGGGTATTTAAATTTACAAATTTTATTGATTGTGATAGTCATTAGATACATTTATCAAAAACGGAAATTAACTGTATTGCCTAAAACAAAGAAAAACATAGACAATTTAGATGATTTCGAAAAGTGTAATTTTGATTATACATCATAAAACGACTAGAAAATTATTATGGAACATTTTCTTTTTTTTAAAAAAAGTGAATGATCAAATCGAACTAATTACACCCATACTTCCCTAGTATTAAAACAAAAGCAATTAATGGTGTGACACTTTTCTCTAAATTTTGAGAGATTTGATTTTATAGTCATTTACGAATTAAATTTGTTTTTAATTTTGCTATTTTTTGAAGAGATTTTCATTTTCTACAAATCTAAAAAAAAGTTATTTTCTTCTATTCAATTTATAAATCATAATAAGAAATTACTCACATATTTCTTGAAATAACAAATTAAAATTCATACTTCTACTCAATAATAAGGAGTTTAATTCCACCAATTAAAGTAACTAAAACAAGTGTACTACTAACCACTAGAACAATTATGATTAATGTGCCATAACATATATGCTTCTTACTTTCTATCATTCTGATTTCTTGTTCACATACGCTTGTGGATATCTAGGATCAGGCTTATCAAAGAAAGCCAATTCTTCTTCTGTCAACGATTTAAATGGTCCATTCAATGGTGGCAGTAACTGAATTTCTGGATCTAATAGCGTCCCCTCCTCACATATCGATGAATTTGGGACACAGTCAAGACGATTGGGAGCTACATTCTCATTTTTCGAGGGGATATTTTGAGAATTATTGCACAAACTTATAACCTTCTTCGTAATACTACTACACACAACAGAGTCTTCGTGTTGAGTTTTGTTACGTTCTCTTAACACCTCCATATGTTTTTGTTAAGGCACTATTCTTTCATAATCTAGTACACCATTCTTTTATTCACGTTCACTTATCCAAAGTTGATTTACTCGTGTCTTGTCCCTTCCATAACAATTTTGTTGTTCAAGTTTTTACCCTGCACAATTATTATTTTCAACTGAATAAACAAATAGTTAACAATTATTTTTTGAAATAAGCAAAAAAAAATATGACTCAAATTAATATCTTAAACTCAACGCCAATCAAAATTCTTTAGTAATTAAGAGTATCAAATCGAAAAAAGACGAGATTGAAAATCTCATTTTTATTGATTTGATTTATAAATTTAATAGTCAGACATAATTAATTTTATTTGAAAATTTAAAAATCAGAATCAATCCTACTTTTTTTTTTATAAAACTATTCGCTCAGTTATCCTAGGATTAGGAGTGTACATGACCAGGTTGGTTCGGGTTTTTCAATTATCAAACCAAATCATTTGTGTCGGATTTTTAAATCTATATATCAAACCAAACCAATAAAACTTGGGTTTTTCAACCTCGGATATTTTTTTCGGATTTTTCGGATTTTCGGGTTTTTCCGGTAAAGTATTCATACAAACATATAATTTACTTGTACTTCAAATATTTATTTAGTCCTACCAAAATACAACTATCTAAGGTGTTTCTTAAGAAAATAACACAAAATATGATATGAGTAATGACACTAAAATATCCAACAAAAAAATAATAATAATGAAATCGCGTAAAACAAACATTGCAAATTAACAAGTCATAATGAAAATGATCATAATTTAAAAGTACTAAATCATGCTAAAATAAGTTTAATAAGTATTAGTTACATGACTAAATATTAAATTAAAATTAGATTATGTATTTGAATTGTCTAAATCAATGTAAAACCAAAGAATAAATATTCAA
>JAJOOS010080389.1:0-39437 GCA_029582725.1 Solanum chiquidenum | reverse complement strand
ATTCGTTCGAGTGATAATCTTGCAGATTTATTCACTAAGGCATTGCCAACATCAACATTTGAGAAGTTAGGATATATGATTGGAATGCGTCGTCTCCAGGATATCAAATAAAGTTTTCATCAGGGGGAGTAAAATACGCGCGCTGTACTCTTTTTCCCTTAACCAAGGTTTTGTCCCATTGGGTTTTCCTAGTAAGGTTTTTAATGAGGCAGCACTCAAGGCGTATTACAAGATGTGTGTACTCTTTTTCCTTCACTAGGCTTTTTCCCACTGGGTTTTCCCTAGTAAGGTTTTAACGAGGCACATTATCTATAAACATCCAAGGGGGAGTGTTACAAATCCATTTAATATGGATGTTTCTTTTCATCAACCTAACGTAATGCATGTATTAATTTAATGTAAGAATTAAAGATTACTAACGTATTTTAGCTAAGGTAGTAAACGGATGATTTCTACCTCTTATAAAAGGGTCTTCTTTACCCTTAAGAAATATACACTTGAAGAGATTTATACTTTCCATCACCATTTGTCTCCCTATATTGTTTAGCATTATTATATTTTGCTCTCATTTTACAACACCTATTTATTTTTTCTTATTCTTTTGATAAATTTTACTATATTTTAATTTATTACTATTATTTAAAAAGTGTCAATTATTACTCTCTCTCTCCATTTATTTCTATTATATATTGTAAAAACCTAAATGTCTCAAAATTTATTATTTTACTTTTTCCTATTCTTTATTGTAAATTTAAAGGCCTAAATATTTAACTCCAACTTTTCATTCTCTAAGAAGAATGAAATTTTTATATGTATCTATATATATTATATAAAGCTAAAATATTTTTTAAAAATGATGTGACACCTCTCTTTTGCCAATGATCCTTATTTATTTATTTTTATTTTTTATTATTGTAATTTTCACTATATTTCTATTTATAATTACTATTCAAAAATGTGTCAATTACTATTCCCTTCATTAATTTCTATTATTTATTATAAGAATTTAAATACCTCAAATTTTACTACTCCACTTATTCCTATTATTTATTGTAAATTTAAAGGCAAAAATATTTATCACTCAAATTTTTCATTTTCTTCTTAACGAATGAAAATTTATTAAAATAGAGTAGTCTAATGAAATATCATTTCAAATAGATTGAAAAAAGTTAAACCATCCCTTTAACTCTCCTAATTATGAGATTTCTCTTTTTTTTAATCTAATTTTCAATAATCTAAAAAATATTTACATAATTAATCAATTAAAGAATAAGATAATTGCTCACTAAATAAATTTTAAAAATGGAAAGGCGTAACTCTCCACAAAAAAAAATCTAACTTCCATTTATATTTATTACGTTTCGTAATGAACCCATGATTAAAATTGACGGTAAAAAAGTATTGCACTAGCCAAAAAAGATAATGTTTTCCCTATTTTCTTATTTATTTTATTAGTATATAAGAATAAAAGCCACAATTATAATCATTTATTGTCCAAAATTTTCATATTCTTTATTGAAAATTAAACCTCATCCACATATTGATATATGAAATCATTGATATTCACTTTTAATTTCTTCATCTTTATGTAATGTTTGGATTACATAATTTATTCAGTTTCTATACAAAATTGATATTTATGCTCTCCTGTGTATTTATTATTTCTAATTTTTAATGTGAATTTTTTACGAAATATTAATTTTTATACCTTTCATATGAAAGTTTTGTGTAGATATATAACAAAAAGTTTAAGCTATTAATTTTATCAATTAAACAAATTGATATACTCATATTTTCAAGTAATAATTGTGAAAAAATTAAATTATAAGCAAGAAAAATTACTTGAACTCTAAATTCATATAGTTAAATAAATATATAAACGTAAATAATATTATTTAAAGGAAATTATTAGTGAAATAACATAAATAATTTAAAACGCCCAAAAATGAGATATCAACGTATATAAAATTGGCGCATAAAAAAATATGTCTTTATATTGTTCCAAGAAAAAATTATAATTCTCTTCTTATTTTTCTTGAAACTAATTTAATTCTATTATTTTTTTTCTTTTATTGTTATTTTCTATTTGATTATTTCATATATATATATATATATTATAGTATTGTAATTTCTTAATTTTTTTATATCAATTAATATAGAAAAATATGACCGCGCAAAGCGCGATTTGATTAACTAGTTTAATATAATGGCCAAGAAGATGAAAACCAAAATAATCAAGTCGGTAGGAATTTAATGCATTTAAAAGACAAGTGTCTCAATAACAAGAATGAAAAAGTGGGTTTGCTAAGGGTATCTATCACCTAATTCAACATTCATCTCTAGTTCCTACCTAACTCTTATCACCTATATTTGCTTTGGTGTTATTGTCTTACTTCCACATTACATGTTTTTTAAATTGAAAATTTCATATCATCTATTTTAAGTGTGTGTTGATTTGTTTCGGATATTCTTGATTAATTAAATAGTACATGGATCGCAATTCAATTAAAATAAATGTTTTTTTATTGATAGAAATATTAATATTATATTTTTTCAACAACTTATTCTTTTGAAATACTTAATACTTTTAGTGTAAGAAGATTTTTATAATAATGTGGTAGAGTTTAGATGAATTTGAGATTTAAATTTGATAGGTTGAACTTTCAAGGTTTTTAGCACAGTTAACTAAATTTTCTCTTTTTCCCCGATTTTACACATGTTAACTATTGTATTTTATTATTAACTAGTGAAATTGTTCATACTTTTGAAGAAAAAAAAACATTTTTACTTGTTATAATAATTCTTAAATTGATAATTTCCTACTTTAATAAAGTCTTATGTAGTATTTATATATCTTGAGGTTAGTGTTCGATCGGATTTATAAGACCATATTGATATTTTTCTTTAGGTACGCCATGATATATTTTTACATCTTGTCTTAACATACAAAATAGATTATTATTATTTTTTGCATCTTTTTAAGTGCAAACTATTCATGTAGAACAAAATATTTATTATGATAAAGTAAATAAAATAAGAGGTCATATTTTAAAATAACAATATATTGTATTACGTTGAAAATATTTTTTTATGTATTAATTTCCCAACTCTACTGTAGGAGTACTTGATTCTCTATACAAATTATGATTTCTTAAAAAGAACTTTTTAAATTTCTTCATTATGTCTTTATTGTTACATTTATATATTATAATTTTTTAAACATTAATTAAATATTATAAGAAATTATGAAAATAAGCATACAAGAGTTATAAATAATATTTAAAAATAGAAGTTACAAGTGAGATAAAAGAAGTTTTATAAATAATTTAAATGTATAATTTTATTACACATTAAAATTTAATCTCTAGTTCATGTCGAACTCCATCACCTATATGTTTGTTTATTTATTTAGGATGAGAAACCTAAAGCAAAGATCAAATTTTAATATATAGCATAATCTAGTTTGTGGCTATAGTAACTAGTTGTTGTCCCAAAAGGTTTTTTAACACTTTCAAAATGTGATATTTTGTATTGAAAATTTTACATAATCTAATTTTTAAGTGTATGTTGATTTGTTCTGGATATTCTTGATTAATTAAATGGTCCATGGACCACAATTCAATTAAAATAAATGTATGTTGATTTGATTGACAGAAAGAATCATACTACATCTTTTTAACAACTATTTATTTATTTTTTGAAATACTTGTAGTGTTAGTATATTTTGTTATAACGTGGTAATAGTCTAGACAAGTTGCTAATTATGTAGATTTGTGCTTTTATTATATTAAGAAAAATGTTACTCATATATATTTCCCTTTTGTCTCTATCACGTCCATGTGCGTAGCTAAGTTGTAATGAAAAAGTCAAGAAGAAAAGAGAAATGGGAAAACCGCACTCACCTACAAATCGGCTTGTCTTAATAAATGATTTTAACTTAGAAAACTCAATTTTGTTAGGTATAAAATACTTGTATTTCAACATGTTGTAACACGATCTTATTTTGTTTTTAGATTATTAAAAATCAGTTTCATTTTTAAATAAAAGTTATTTATAACCATCTCGTAGTTGATTGATATTATAAGAATTTTTTATATCTTTAAGACTTACGGTTGTTTGACCTGGTATAAAATAGATAGAATTATTTCATGGATTGAGATATTATATGAGATTAGTTGTCTTACTATATATATGGGATAAAAATTTATCATTATAATACTTAATAGTGGGATAAATTAAAAAAAATTGAAACTTATAACTAATACCCCTAACCAAATACAAAATAAAATAATTTTGTATTTTATATCAAAATTATTACCCCTTTTTTCTTCATACCAAATGATTCTAGTTATTGGTAGGATGCATTAAAAATAATGTACACATTAACTTTTTGAATTACTAATATTTTATATTATACTGTTTTTCAACTTGGGTATAACTAATAAAAATATAAATAATACATATTTAATTCTAAAATGTAGAAGGTGTATTTATAATTGAACATGAAAAGATAAAAAAAAGCATAGCACTCCACATTCCTTCGCTTCCCATCAACGGCTCAAACAATGTTTTCTTGGCTCAGCCCAATTGGGTTATACGGCGCCTTCGTCCGCCGGAGTCTGACCGGCGCCGGGCTAACTTGCCAATCGATGGAAATCGACGATGAAACGACTATCCACTTTTGGGGTCCAAAATCATCAAAAATGAAACCATCACTTATCTTAATCCACGGATTTGGTCCTTACGGCGTTTGGCAATGGCGTCCACAGATTTCATTCTTCTCTAACGATTACGATCTATACATTCCTAGTCTCGTCTTCTTCGGCCGTTCTACAACCAAATCTCTCCAGAGGTCTGAGGTTTTTCAAGCAACCTGCATCGTAAAGCTATTAGAAAAACTCGGTATTGAAAAGTGTTCGATAATTGGGACTAGTTATGGTGGATTTGTTGCCTATCACATGGCAAAAATGTTGCCGGGAAGGGTAGAAAAGGTAATTATAGCAAGTTCGGCGGTTAATATTAAGAAAATAGATAACGATGGACTATTGAAAAGGGCTAAAGTTGAGAAGATTGAGGATTTGATGTTGCCGGCGACGGTGACTCAGCTCCGGGTATCGATTACGGCGTCTACTAATCGGAGTCTGCCATATCTGCCGGATTTCTTCCTCAATGATTTTATCAACGTGAGTTTAATTTATTTATTACTCATCCCTTCTAGCTACTTCTGAACTACTTTCGTGTTTCAATTGATTGAATCTTGAAATTTCAACTCCAATAAATAAGTTGATTCAAAATAGGACAATTAATTTGCAGTAATTGCTTAAAGAAATTAATGTAATTAATTCTTGATGCTAGCTACCATCTAAATTTTCTAGCTGTTTAATGTGTTTCGAGCTTTTTTTGGATTAAAATTTGAATATGAATATTTGTGCTAAAACATTTGCATGAAAATATTACTTCTTCTGCCTCAATTTATGTGACACTTTTCATTTTTTGGAAGTCAAACGGTTTAAATTTGATCAGAAATTTACACTTGGAATCTCCATTTTTTTAAAATGAAATTTATATATTTGTAAACCACATAAAAAGTATTATACGTCACGATAGTTGATAATTTAAAATATTTAAAAAATCTATGAAAAATTTACTGTCAAAAATAGACTTATTTGAATCTCGTAATCTAAAAAGTATCACATAAAATGAAACGAAGAGGGAGTACTATTTACATTTGATATTAAGAAATAATTTTTTTTAATTTTTTTTTAAATGTGTGTTTTATTAACTCTTGAAAAACATAAGGTGATAAATATTTTGGGATAGTGGGAGCAGGGTCAAAATGAGAGGCAAGTGAACCAATAATTTCTCTCTTCAATTAGATAATTAGATATTTTATGTATATATATATGTTAAAATTAATCTGATATTTTCTGTTGGTAGTTCAAAATACCATATTTTCTCACTTGATTGAAATCTATCTTTATTTCTTTCCTTTTCCACTTTCGTTTCGTTTCTCCTTCGGTCAAAATAATAATGAAAGAATACTAATCCAAGAGTTTGGTTGACTATTTTTTTTTTTGCGTAGTAGTTTTACATTTAATAGTAGGATATGTTTAATTGGAAGTTTGATATTTTATTCTCATTTGTTTTCATTAAAAATAAGACGTTTGAACACAAATAAATATCTGAATATTTAAGATGTGCATTAAAATTAAAATAGCTAAATATAAATACACATTTGAATATGTATTTATATTTAATGTCTAATGTATATTCTAACTCTAGCTAATTGGCATAATTAAAGATATTTTTTTTTTATGACCATAATTCAATTCTCTAACTCTTAAACCTTTAGCGTCACTCATACTTTCTTATATTTGTCACTTTTACAAAATATACTAACAATTATTCTATACAATGGTTCTTCCTAGCCAAGTGTGATGACCCGCGACGTCATCATGTCACTTAAGCGTCAAATGACACAAAGTTTTCTACGTGAAAGACTTACATAGGAAGAAAACTAGTTTTTAGTGGAATATTCTAATTAAACACAAAGATTTCCCTTATATCAATGTTGTGGATGACTCTTTGAGAAGGAAGTCTGAGCTTGCTTCCATCACCACAACTAGTTGTTACACTAGAGATGTTATTAAGGATGGTATGTAACACGGAATCGAAGCAAATCAACTTATGGAGTTAGTCGTCTTGTATTCTTTTATGCACTACTCAACATATTCTTTAGGTAGGTCTACGTTCCCATTTTTGGAGACACTAGGCGGAAAATTATAAAGGGAAGTCACAAGACGTTATGGGTCAAGCACTCGAGCCAGCATCACACAAAGGCCTTGATCTAATCAATTTATTATTGCTCGAGCATGCGTAATAATATTAAATGTTATGTGCATGCTTATCTTGTGTGTCAATAGAATAAAGAGGAACAACTACAACTCAGAGGACTTTTGGAGCCATTACTGATTGCACAACATCCATGGGAGAGTATGATGATGAACTTTATCACTTACTTGCCAAAGTTTGATGGATATAGGATGATAATAATCGTGGTGGATAGATTTTTGAAGTATGCAAGCTTAATGCTCGCCATAACAAGTTGCACTGCTAAAGAGGCTGCCAAACGATTATTCAAGAACGTGATGATGTATTGGGTCTTGCCGACGCACATCTTAGCGATCAAGACCCTTATTTTACGGGAAACTTTTGGAGAGATTTGTTCTATATGCTTGGCAGGCAGTTGCATTTTTCTTCGCTAGTTTTTACCTGGAGATGGATGAATAGATGGAACGCGTCAATGTTTAGTTGGAGCCTGAGGCACTTTATGACTTCACATCAGAAAGATTGGGCAAGACTCTTAGACATAACCCAATTCTCATATAACTTGAAACTAAGAGAGTTTATCGGGCTGACACCATTCGTGTTAGCCTAGACTATCAACTACAAACACCACATTCGCTACTGGTTTTGTACATGGGCATGAGTTTAGGGTCTTACCATATGGTCAAAAGGTTTGAGGAGCTACTTGACAGTGTTCTACTTGTACAAGGCAGCAAAGAAGGTGAATAAGTTTTCAGATCATAAATATCGTCCCACATATTAGAAGGTTAAGGACATGATTTTACTGAAGTTTAACCAAAGACAATTTAAGGCACTATAAGATGTGAATCAAAATTTTGTACAAAAGTATGAGGCGTAGTTTAGGAACATTGCCAAGGTGGGAAAGATTTCATATAAGTTAGAATTAACACCTCATCTTAAGGTTCATTCCATCTTTCATGTTAGTGTGCTCGAGCCACACCATAAAAACAAAGATGATCCTAACCAAAGTCAAATATTTTGGGCACTAGTTACCATCACAACATTGTATGATCGGGAGATTGCGTCTATCATTGACTACCAGGCCAGGAGAAAACAAGGGCATAAAACCACTGCCATATTTCCAATTCACTAAAAAGGGTAATCATAGGAGGAAACCATGTGGGAGAAATATAAAGACTTTTGGCAATTCAAAGACAAGATCTGAGAATTAATGCACAATATCACGGTCATCTCAACATTATGTAGGAGGTAATGTGATGATCTATCACATCATCACGCCACTTGAGTGTCACGTGTTACAAAAGTGTCCATATGGAAAATTTACAAAGGAAAAAGGCGAGTTTTTAGTGGAATATTCTAGAGACGGGGATATTTTTCTTGGAAGATCTTAAAATTTCATGGATTTGCATGGAAGTCATTGGATTATTATGTTTGTGTAGAGAATTCTAGAATATTGAATTGTACACAATTTATATTAGTTTAAGACTTAGATGATTTGCTTCAACATTTCCTTAATGATCTAGTATTGCACCCAAGAATGTGACCTAGGCACTCAAGGGTGTGGCTAATGGTCAAATGAAGTGGTTGAGATTTATGAGGTCTAAGGTTCAAATTTCAGTAGAGACAAAAATACTAGGTGATTCTTTTCATCTGTCCTAGTATTGGTGACAGAGTTTCTTGGTACCTATTGTTGGTGGGAGGTGACAGATATCCCGTGAATTTAGTAGAGGTACGTAAAAACTGACCTGGACACTACGATCATATAAAAATAATTACCCCTCAAGTGAGTAGGATAAATAGATTTACATTCATTTGTAAAGGTATCATACAAATCTTCTAAGTTTTGAGCAATATAAAAACTTATCTTGACAATTCTCTTATATCTTTCTTTAATTCAACATTCCCTTGGCAATCCAATATTAAAAAAGCTTACTTTACCTTGCAAGATCATGAAAAAATTGTGAGTTGTCGGTGTCACACAATGTGTTTAGTGGAAGTTTAAGTCTGTGACACAAATTCATCCAATTTTTTCTTACATTCTTCAAAGCTAGGTCCATTATTTCCTATAATAAATAACTCCAAAAAAATACTCATCTTTTCACAAATTTCCAATTGAGACGAAGAAAAATTTCTTTTCTTCCCCAATTTTTTTCTTTTAGTCAAAACTAATCTTGGGATGAAAATTAGGAGATCTATCATTTTTTGTTGCCATCTAGATCTTTGGCTTCATCAAGTGTATCTAAATCTATAGTAGTAGATTTAGAGACAACATGTCAGGTACAACTTGGACTCCGATCATGAACTCTTATTGCAATAGAACTCTAAAAAAAAATATACACAAATTTGGAAAGGGTAGAGGTGAAGTCCTTATATGTTTTTGCAATAGAAACATCAATTAAGATGTTGAAACTTCCACAAAAAGTGGATCCCACACTCAAGGCTCTATTTTACCAAAATTCAAAAGTTAGCTCGAAATAAGTCTAGAAAAGCATCGAGACCCAAATCAAGGGTCCTTCTAGACTAAACTCGACGCCCAAAAGCTAATGGAACCATTAAAATTGCATTTTGAGGTCGTTTACCTAAAGTTTTGACCGAAGTCAACCGTTCAAGTTTTAAAAACTCCAAAACACGAAAACTTGCAGAAAAAACAAATAAACGACCACGTGATCGAACTGTTAGTCCCATCGCTATAGGAAAGACTTAAACATCAAAACTATCACAAGACACATAAAATTATCTAGAGGGTCATTACAATATTCACTACTAAAAAGACTTTTGTCCTCAAAAGTAAAAAGTCAAGAAGTGCATGAAGTCTTGAATAGGCGGGGATACTGAACTCACATCTCATGCTCGGTATCCCCGGTAGCCTCCCCAATTGGATGATATCTCCATTGAATCTTAACAACAGGAATGACCCTCGAATGTAATTGCCTCACATCTCTAGCCTAAATAGTAACTTACTCCTCTACAAAGGTCAAACGATCAGCCAACTGAACTGAGTCATACCAAAGTACATGGGACTCGTTAGGAACATACCGACAAAGCATAGAAATATGAAAAATCAAATGGATAGCGAAAATTACATGAGGTAAGGGCAACTCATAAGCAACATCACCAATTGTCCAGGGAATCTCAAATGACCTTATATTTATGGGGCAAAGATTGCCTTGCCTGCCAAATCTCATCACGCCCTTCATCGGAGATACTCGGAGAAATACCCGGTCACCAACTCCAAATCGTAAAGGTTCATGCCTTAACTTTTATGCCTGCCCTGTACTAACCTAAGCGTATCATTGATCACCCGAACTCTGTCCAAAGTCACCTAAAGAAAATCAGTACCACGTAGCCTAGACTCTAAAGCCTCAAATCAACCAACCGAAGAGCAAAAATGCCTACCATATAAGGGCTCAAATGGATCCATCTGAATAGGCGAATGGTAGTTGTTATTATACACAAACTTCGTCAAGGCTAAGAACTAGTCTCATTGACCTCTAAAGTTCAATACACATGCTCGTAGTATATCCCCCAAAACATAAATTGTATGCTCCGAAAGCCCGTCGATCTGCAGGTGAAATGTTGTGCTAAGGTCAACTCGGGTATCCAACTCCTCCTGAAAAGTCCTCTGGAAGCTAGAAGTGAATTGAGAACCCAATCCAATATAATCGACACATGCACCCCATGGAGATTAACTACCTCTCGAATATAAATACGGTCCAACCTCTCAGCACCAAAAAAGACTGAACGGGGATGAAGTGTGCTGACTTAGTCAATCGATCTACGATGACCCATATGCTATCAACACCTCTAGAAAGCTGAGCCAACCCCATAACAAAGTTTATAATGATGCATTCTCATTTCCATTTCAAAATGGGTATCTTTTGAACTCACCATCAGACCTTAAATGCTCAACATTCACCTGCTGGCAACACAAGCAATAAGACACATAGTCCATAATATATCTCCTCATACCACTCCACCACCAATAATGTTGTCTCAAGTTGTGATACATATTTGATATGCTCGGATGAATACAATAGCTAGAGTCATAGGCTTTGTAAAGAATCAACAATATCAAGTCCCAAACTCTAGGAACACAAATACGACCATCAAACCTCTAAACACCATCCACATCTAAAGTGGCCTTCCAAGTGCACCTCACAACACTAGATCTTGAATAGCCACTAAGGCATTATCATGAAACTATTGTCCATAAATCTGCTCTTCAACGATGATCCCACTATTGGCTAGAATCTAATATATTAAGGAAAATCATCTTATTGGCTAAATTCTAAATGCCCAGAGCCAAAAGGTCACTTCAAAGCTAAAAAAAGGCTAGATTACCCATACTCACTACCTTCCAGCTTAACTTCTGCTATCACATTTGCCTTACCTGGATGGTATGTAATAAAGAGGTCATAGTCTTTCTAACCACTTAAAAGGGACATAATGATGAGTCATTCAAATCAAAGGTGTTGTAATTGATGAGAAACCCATAACAAACTGTCTGTAGTAACGCAACAAAGCTCTGAATCTGAGTAACCAAGGTGGGCCTAACCTAATCACGAATACCCTCAATCTTTGTAGGGTCAATAGTAATTCCATCCTTGGATAACAAGTGCCCCGAGAATGCTACAAACTCAAGCCAGAACTCTCACTTTGAGAATTTGTCATAAAATCGTTGATCTCTAAGTCTTGAGCATAGTACTCAAATGTTGCTCGTGCTCATGTCTGCTCCGTGAATATAGTATACAATGAAGAACGAGTATATATATGACATTTAAACATATGGCATCAAGTCCATGGATGTCGCTGGGGCATTGGTAAATCAAAAAGACATCATTGGGAACTCATAATGTCCATAACAAATCTTAAAAGTTGTCTTAGGGATGTCCGTCGCCCTAATCCTCAACTGATGATAACCTAATCCCAAATCAATCTTAGAAAACACCACAATACTCTAAAGCTGATCAAACATGTCATTTTAAATGAGGCATATGGTACCTATTCTTCACTGTCACCTTTTTCAACCTATAAGCGATACACATACACATAGATCTATCCTTTTTCTTTAAATACTGAACCAATGTACCCCAAGGCAAAACATTTGGTTGAATGAGTCTCTGGCCTAAGAAATCCTGAAGCTAAAGACTGAGTTTTTTATGCTTCACAAGAGCCATAGGGTAAGGAGGAATAGAGATATGATGAGTGTCTAACTCAAGATAAATGGAAAAATCAATAACATGTTGAGGAGAAAGTCAGGTTGGTCGATAAGGAAGACATCTATGAACTCTCGCATAATAAGACATGTTTGGTATCCCTCCTGCCACACCACTGGAGGGATACCAAGCATGGATAACATCACAATCATGCATGTCCAATACAATAAGGTTTGCCCCCAAGTGTCACCCCTATGAATAGTCACCAAATAGGATCTATACACCTGATTCACTACTAGAGACTCAACCACGGGGGTCGAAACACGTAATGAATTTGCTAGAGTCTTAGAAGACAACCCTAATTGAGAAGCAAAGTAAACAGATACAAAGGAATATGTTGAACTTGGATAAAATAAAGCTGAGGCGGGCAGATGGCATATGAAATTTTTACTTATGATGACAATGTTTAATGCCTCAGCCTCCACCCTCGCTGGAGCTACATATATTTGGCCTTGTCTGCCTCTGAACTGAGCATATAATCTACCTCTTACCCTACCTCTTTAGAATCCTCTTCAACCACCCTGATGTCCACTATGGTGATTATGACCTTGAGTACTGCCTCTAGCTAAAGGTGCTACTACTGAAACTGACTGAGTTATCTGTGGATTAGGCATAATCATCCCTTGCCTAGGACTCTCTTTAGATAAGTGATCAAGCTCACCATAATCAAAATAACCTTAAAAGCATAACTTTGAGAAGATAGACCACCATGGCAAAAAAAACACAAATGTGAGCCTCTCAAACACTCACCTAAACCCGCACCACCCTAACTATACTACTCTCTCTGCAATCTGGAGCGCCGCTTGAACAAGATGACTAAATTGACCCTGGTGCTGGTAGCTAACTAGATCTATCATAATGGTCCCTACTTTTGGGATGAGAATCACTGTAGTTGTCTTGGTAGCGAGCTCTCTTGTCATTGCCCCCTTTGGCCTCGTGCCAAAGCTCCTCCATAGCATGAGCATGATCAACAATATTCAAGAAAAATCTTCCCGCTAAATCCATAGACCCAGTCTCTATACGCAATTGCAATCTCAACGTACGAACAAAGCAATAAACCCTCTACTACTCAGTAGGTAGAATCATGGTATCATACTTGTAGAGCTCGTGGAATCTAGCCTCGTACTTTAACACAATCATGGATCCCTACTTCATCCTAGTAAATTGATCTTTGAAATGATCTCTAACACTCCTTGGCACAAACCTGGGAAAAAGGCCTTTGAGAACCCGATTCATATCACATGAGGGGATCCAACTGGTCTACACGTCATAAAGGTCCTCCACCACTGCCTTGTTGGTCCATCAAGCTGATATTTAGTAAATTATTCTCATCTCGACATTACTAGGCCCAAGGTATATATTTTCTCTCTGTAGGTTGTCAAGAACTCGTAGGTGTCCTCCCCAACGACCCCAGAAAACCTTGAATGAGTCAATCTTAAAAATAGTTTGAGCATTTTTTGTTCCTCTGATGGCATAGCTCCTGATGCGATGATTGTTTGGGTGGCGATGTGTGCTAGTGGCGCCTCAACCTTGGAAGTCGCAACTATCGATTGAACCTATGGTTTTAGTATAGCTTGAGCTTGGGCCTGTTGCATGCCCTCAAGTACGGTCAATAACTGGGCAATAACAGCATGCAATTCTGTCTATAGTTGACCCGGTTGGCGGCTAGCTGGTCTCGACCCCACCGACTGCAAAGGAGTAAGAGATAGTTGAGGCTCTACAACAAAATTGATGTGCTCTTTATCCTAATAGTTATCTGGTGTTACATCTTGCTCACGACCTTAAGGTCGGACTCTACTCCTAGCTGGGCTCTACCTAGTAGCTCGTGAGCATCACCCTCATGTTGATGAAACTCGCGTGCGGACCATCCTATGAAAGAGTGAAACAACTAAGATTCTAGAAACCAATTAAAACAACCAACACATGATAAACTATCAAAAGAAAGAATCTTCCACCAACATGGGTTGTGGTGCACTGGTGGGAGTGTTTCACCCTTAACCAGCGGTCTCGGTTCAAGCCCTGGGTATGGAGAAAATCTTGTTGGGAGCGCCACGCCCGAATGGGCCCTGCAGAGCGTGATCTGGATTTAGTCAGAGCTCCAATGTGGGCATCGGACACCGGGTGGAAAACAAAAACAAAAGAATTTTCCTAAAGATGTCATGTAGCATACCAAATATAGGATATAAACATCTTCGCACCGATCTGCAGTACTCTACTAGACATTAGCTTTTGTACCAATCACACTAACAAACCTGGAGCTGTGATACCAACATTTTTACGACTTGAAATTTCTAGCCATGATGTCACCTACCAATTCCCACCGGTAGGTTACCCAACCTATATCCCCGAATGAAAAATAATGAGCATATTAGGCAGAAACTTTAAAACAACTGTAAGATAATCAACAAAACAAATAACTAAATAGCGAAAAAAGGGGAATGACATAAATATATACAATAATACATGATCAAATCCCACAACCTGGTGAATGACGGTATAAAGTTACTACAATGAGTATAAGTTCCAAAATAAGTAAAATAAGTTCAGATTTGTCTTTAATACAAAGACTTGTCAAAACTATATATAGATGGAGACGAGTCAAACTAAGATGCCACCAGCTCACCATGAATCTCTGGATGTCCCTACTATTGTAAAAGATCAATGTTTTCGGCTGGTGATCGGATCTGTATCAGAAAAAATAGATGCAGTGTTGATGCTTATCGTGACCAACAACACTAACTACGGTTCGAGTGTCTACGATCGTCGATAATATAGTAACCCAACCAAGAGTTTGGGATGTGTCCCAAGGGAGCGGTCTTGAGAATTAATAGAAAAATAAAATCTAGTTCTAACTAATCGTAGCTAAAGACATTAACGATTAAAAATATTGTAAATCGAAGAGGGACACAAAAGTGTCAAATATCAATTTGGGGTTTTTGTCACAAGTAAGTAAAAACAACAAAAATAACAAGAAAATCAAGTATGGGGAAGAGTTCTTGGGGTGTGACCGCAGTACAAGTTGAGATAAATGGTTGGGTACATGCTTTCGATAGGAAATTTACAAGATAATAGTGACTAGGCTAATCTTTAGATGGAAATAAGTTCCCTCTCGGGTAACTTACCCCGTTACAAATGCGTTCCTCTCGGACACTCATTTGCCGCATGAAGACCAGCCTACGCCTTACCCCACTCACTCTCTCGAGCTGAGTGTTAGGATATGGGACTAGGGATTACCCTCTCAGGCTGAACCTCATGTCGACTCACTTCTTAGGCCATTAGTCTAGTGGTCTTGGTTTCGCGACCTCCCTCTCGAGCAAGCCGAAAACACATGGGTGGCTTTGTATTTGCAACTACAAACCCATTAAATTAAACCACAACCACTAGATGAAATCACCATTAAAATATATCTAACCTATCAGCAAGCAAGACCCAACAATAATATCAACACATATTTGTTAAATCACACCCCAAGAATGGGTTTTTTTAGCCACACATCAAGAAACAACAAAATATACCTAAAATGATAGTGAAATCAAATGGGTATAAGAAATTAAACATTGATTTAAGCAAAGGAAGAAGAATGGAGAAGATCCACTTCCAACTTGGGGAAGATGAACTCCTTTCTTCAAGTTTCCCAAAAACCCTCTCCAAACTTGAGAGTAAAAAAGTACTAAAAATTATATTGTCTAAAATTTGATACTAAAAATGTAATGTTAAACTTGATACTAAGCTATAACTCTCAACGAGTATTTATAGTTCAACAAAAACTTGTGCTGCAGTGGATCATTCGGTGACATTTGTCGGAATCGCCGATCGACTCGGCGATTCGCCCTCAAGTGCAGTTCATTGCCGTATTGCACCATCCTTCGACATCGTCGTACTCTGTGTCATTGGGCGACGTAGTACTGCTTCGCCGAACTATTCAGTGACATGTTTACTGCTCATTTAATCGCCTTTTGATCCACTTATTTCAGGGCTTCGCGTACTGGAACAAAGGGCGGAGTGCGACTTGGCGATGCTCAGGCTTCAACTTCTTCGTTCTTTTCAGCCTTTTTGTTCCTTTTTGCACCTAAGTATCCATGCTTCCAGTAAAACTTCAAATACCTGAAACTTAAGCATTTTCATCAGATATTGAGATAAAATAAGCATTTGAGGACACAATGCCCATTGAAATATAGCCCTAAATGAGTCCAATTTGTGGACTCATCATGTAACATGCATTCCAAAATAACAGGTACCTAGTAGGCATCATAGGCCGACTGAGCTTGGAAAGAAAATACATAATGAAAGTGAAGAAATAAATGATAGCTACGAGTTAGATGAACAGTACAATAGTAGAAGTTCTAACTATGGCCTTCAATAACCTAACATAATATAGAGTGATAAAGTAAAGTAGCTAATTTTAACATAACTGGACCCATATAAGCTCAGAAGGTACACTCGTGCATAATTGAAATGAAAACTACTTAAACAGACCCTCGTAAGTCTAATTAGTGCACAAAAAAGCTAATATAATTCCTTACTAATATTTGATAAACTTCCAGTATTGGAGAAACCAAAACTCAGACCTCGAATCGCGACTAAGGTATCCTTAATACCCCAATAGAACCATACTGTCAAGAACTGAGCAAACACCTTGAACCATGACTAGTAAACATATGCCTTGACCTTGAACTGTGGCTAGTAGAAGTACTCTCAGACCTCAAGCCATGGCTAGTAGTAGTGGGCCAATACCTTGAACCATGACTAGTACACTCTAAAGAACTCCATAATCACATGTTCATCATCATGCGGGGATATACCATAGAACAAAACCACCTTCAAAGTCACAAGGGACCCATTCCAGCTTAAAACCCATGACCCGATCCAATGTAACCAACAAGGCCTGAAATCACAATCAAAACACGCCAAACCATAACATAGGGAGTTATGGATGAAAGTCCAATAAGAGTAGAGTTGTCATCGAGCTAAGGATTCATACTACCAGACCCAAGCCTGCTATATCAGTCTAAAGGGAGTTAGAACCGTTTGAAACAACATCGAGAGATTTTCTAAAGCACACAACTCAAAATAGCAATTTTCTATGGAAATCACTAGTCTAAGCCTAGACTAAGGCCAAAAATACTTAAAATGACAGTGCAAAGGACATAAGGCAACAACATGGCATTATAAACATCACAACGAGGTAAAACATGCTTGAATCCCCTGAAAATACCAAAATATTGAAGCAAAGACAGAAATTCTATCAACTAAACATGAGTCATGCGAAGCACCCTCCCAAACTAGCTAAACATCATGTTAAGGCCAACACAAGTACAATCTAAGATCGGTAATCCATAGCCTACAAAGACAATCACACGCGCTCCAAAATCTTACTAAATCAGTGCTTTACCATTTTGAAATGCCTTCAATCTCCTCTATTCTATCAAATATAATATCATGGCGTCAATACAGACGTTTTGATACCCAATTTGCAACAATTGAAGATGAACCAAAAATGAGTCAAAAACAGCATTGTAGGACTCACACAAGAAAACCTGGAATTGAATCCGATAGTAGGTCCCATTCGGCTCAAGGAGCTCGTACCCCAAAAACCAGCACGATTCAAGCTCAAAATTGTGCTAAGGCAGTTTTGCACCAATATGATCAACAAAACACCTGAAGACTAAAAATTGAGGAGAGGAAAGAAAACTTACGAGTTTAGATGTGTAATCGATGACCCTCCCAATGCCTCAAGGCAATCCCACATCTAATCCCAACAACAAAAACATATTTCCCACATAAATGAGCCCTGTAAAGTCCTCAATGAATTAAAACTTAGAGAAAATGAGGGCTAAAAAGGATATAACCACAAGAAATGACCGCTAAAGCGGCAAGGCCCTTGTTGGTGGGATTTGCTAAAGTGGCTCTCTGGCCACTAAATTAACCAATGCTAAATCGGTGTCAGGGCTGCTAAAGCGGCTAAACCCTAGTAGGTGAGAGTCGTTATCCTTGGCTTCTAAAGCTGCTAGGCCCTTGCTGGAAATCCTCACTAAAACGGTTTCCGGGCTACTAAAGCAACTAATACTTAAGTGGTGCCAGGATCGCTTAGGTTGTTGCACTAGCACACATACCAACAAATTTGGGAAAGTCCTAACGGACTCCACTTTGGTGCTCGGTATTGGCTCGGAAACCTGCATTCATTCAGACTCAACAGAGATGTAAAACATCCAAGAGAGGTCGTCTAGTCAAAAAGTGAGTCCCACACTCAAGGCTCTATTTTAGACAAAATCCACAAAGTAGCTCGAATAGATTTCAGAAGCCTTGGGACCCAACCCAAGGGTCCTTCTAGACAAAACTCAATGCTATGGAGCTAACTAAACCATCAGAATTGCATTCTTATGTTGTTTGGTATGATGTTTTGACCTAAGTCAACCGTTCAAACTTCAAAAGCTTCAAAATATAAAAACTTGCATAAAAATCAAATGAACGGCCGAGTGACCGAACTGCCAGTTCCAAAAATCATAAATGAGTTAGGGTCTATAAAAATGCTCTAAATTTTAAAACCATCCCAAAATAGAGAAAATAATATCAGCCATCTGGGGTGTCATTATATGATGTCGCTATAGTTGGGGTCTCTATATGATGTTGTTTAAATAATTTATGTCGACTGGGCGTTCTAGTAATTAGAATGTAAAGGGGCATTTTTGTGTAATTAATTTAGTTTTAGGTTCTATTTTATGTACTTGTCCTTTATTGAAAAAAATTGAATTTGATGGACTGGTTTTGAATGATTAAGATTCATGTCTCTATTAAATACAAGTAAATAAGACCTTAGTGATGTATGCATCAACTATATATTTTCACTAATTTTTCATATAAAAGATATTTTAGTAAAATAATAATAAATGTTGTGTTGTCGATTTATGGATGAATTAATAATCTAGTGGTAATAATTTTCCGTTGATGGATAACAAGAACCGTAAGGAATGATCTCTATCAAGTTTGATTTTATTTTTGATAGTTATCAATATATATAACATTCGACCATCTAATTTATCAAATATGATCGAAATATATATTACCTTATACTCAGTTATATATGATGAGTGTGTGTATGTATATATATATATGTTATAAAATGGATGACCCAAAAATATTGAATTGTAGTTTTCTCTTTATTCTAGTTACTACTATACTTTGCATGGGAAGTTGCATCTGTCAAGAAAATTTCTAGTTTGGTAGGTATAGTTGTTGTTTTTTCATTATATCGAGCTTTTGTGGACCACTTTTACAAATGGAGTAATTAACTTAATTTGTACAACAACATGGTCATCCTATTTCAATAATAATAAATAATTGAATATTTATGTATTTTACATTTTGTGCTTCCATTTATAGATAGATTTGCATAAAATATATTTATCTCCCTATGTCTAGAAAAATGTAAAACATAAAATTTGCATAATTGAAACTAAAAGTTGTCATGCAGAAATTGTATCTTGAAAACAGGAAGGAAAAGTTGGAACTGTTAAATGGGTTAAGCCTTGGAAGAGATGACACAGTAGATAATATAACTCCACTTCAACAGGTACATTTTATTTTATTTGAAAATAAAATGTAATGTCAAGTGATTAATTAGTATGTTTTTTTTGGTTGGTAACATAATTATTTGTAGCATTAATATGTATCTTTATTGGTCTGTGTATGTAGGAAGTATTAATTGTGTGGGGAGAGAATGATCAGATATTTCTACTTGAAAAGGCAACCGAACTCAAAGAGTATGTATTCTCGCTCACTACAATGATCTTTAGCGGCAATTAATTAATAGCAATAATTTAACTATCGCTAAATATAAATTTTTAGTGGCAATTTTCATTCTTTTAAATATCTCTAAAACCTCTAGCTACATTGAATCTAATGACAATTAAATAATGTTGATAAAAGGTTAACTCTCTTTATTAATATACTTATTTATTATCGCTAAAAACTATTTTTGTTATAGTGTCTCTCTACCAACTCATATTTATTTTATCTTTAGATTGATCGATCGATGCACTATGGTTATAGTAAATGCATTAATATAAAATAATCTACGATGTATCCTTATCTATCGGTATATAAAATAAGTTTTTGAAGTTGTGTCAGAAAATAATTTTTGAAACTTCAAGTTAGGTTTAGATATGTATTTTACTTTGAATTTTTTTTATGGCAATCTTTGATTCATGTATATACAATGCAGGCTTCTTGGGGAAAAGGCTAGATTGGAAGTCATTAAAAATGCCTCTCATGTACCCCAACTCGAGCATGGGGCCAAGTTCAACAAAATAGTTAACGACTTCTTGTCTGGTTCAGATGATTAATTAATTAATTAGACTGCTTATTACTAAATTTTGTATTTCCTTGTCTACAAACTCAAGTACTAATTTAAAAAGATTTATGGATTTTTAAAATTTTATAAGACAATTGCAGCTTTGAAAGATTTTGTAAATAAGATGATTCACCGCCATTTTGCACTTAATTTAAACATTTTTATGGAAAATAACTTTTCTATCTCGCTATCATGCTTTCACATATATTACGTTATAACAATTGTAATACTATTAACCATGCATTTAGATATATTACGTTATAATAATTGTGATGGCTAAAAGTCTAAATGGGAGATAGTTGGGATACATACTATTAACCGTGGAATTTACATTATTAATCATGTATTTATATATTGTATTTATTATAGAATAATTATTTTTTCAGTTTTAATAAAAGTTTTAATAGATCATATATTTATTTGTATTTGTTTACTAGTTTATATAGTGGATGATTTAGTGTATATAGTTTTAGCTTATACACAAAGGATTAGATCACCAGTTCAAATAAATATAAAGTTTTTGTTCACAATTTAAGATGGAAATTGAACATGTCATCTGTCACACCTTTTTTTAAGGATTTTTTCAATTGAAGTGACAATATTGAAAAGGGATTATTTTGTTTGTTGAGTCTTATTAATAATGGCCAAGTCCAAATAGAGTGGTCATGGCATGGGTGATTCTTTCCTCCATTTTAAATTTTATAACATAATTCAATAGTCTCATTTAATATGGTAATCCATCATTTTCTACAATATAGTAAAAACTTTTTGCCTTCATATTAATTAACAAAGTTCTCAATTAAGCAAAAACATATTAAAGTATGTCTATTTATGAGAAAATCTATTTTGCAATCATATTTGATATAACATTATTGTTTTAGTATTTGAATTCTAAGATCTTCAAGGTCTGGCCAACCATATGAGAACTTACCAATAGTAGCTTATTGAAGGTTCTCATAGTATTCATTTTACATCCTTTATTTTCTGTGCACTTCGCGATTGGCAATTTATCAAAGTATGTAAATTTATTTTAATTGAAATAGAATTCACATTCAATACGTAGGGATGACAATGAGGCGGGGAGATTGTGGGGTTGGGATGGTTATAGTATTTGTGGGGCAGTGCGGGTTAGAGCTTTTGCGGGGCTGGTACAAAATATTTTTGAAAAAAAAAACATGCGAGGCGGGTAAAGTCTTTGCGGGTGTATGCGGGCTTTCCCTGCACCCGCCCCGCTGTTAGGGTTTTGCCATGATTTTTTTACTATATTTGAGTTTTAATTTTACTTTGAAAGAAAGTTAAAGCATTACCATGTTTGTTTTTACTTTTTTCTGAAAGGAAAATATAATTTTCTTTCATATTTGGTTATTCTTTACTTAGAAGAAAAATTTGGAACTCTATAAATTAAATACCCTCTTCTCATATCAAGAACACAATAGAATCCACAATATAGATGTTTTAGAGTTTAGTTTATGGGGAGATTATTCTCTCAATAGAGTTTATGTTTTTTTAATATTAATTTTCAATATGTAGGTCGTTTGACCAAATCATATCAATAATATGTTTTTAGTATGTTTTTATTTGTCATCTAATTTATCACTATTTTGATTTGTAATTATAAGCTTCCGCATTGTGCCCTATTCAATTTCGAACACAATAAATTTTGTCAATAAAATCTAGCCAAAAGTACCTTATTTGAAGTTTTTAAATATTTAAATTATGAGGGTGATGATTAGTAGAGTAATATATTTTTTATCAAAAAACATCACGTAAATTGTATTTCAAAATATTTAAAGAATTAATTCTCATTAGCTTATTATAGTTGAAGGTTTTTCTAGTAGAGAAAAATGAACAAAAGTACAACATTGAAAATTGATAAATTGTTGATCAAGAGGTGTCACAACTCACAACTCACATGTAACATAAGAACTTATCAGGAAAAAAATAGAAAAGGAGTATTTGTTCATATTTAGAAACTGATTTGATTTACATATTAGTTATTAGTTATTATAATTTAGAGAATATTTATGCTGAATAATAATGAAGAGATTACATGCAATAATTACTTTAAAGTGTAGTTTTATATTTGGTGACTAGGTAAATTACTCGTGTTTCGCACGGGATTGAACTATTTTATTAAGCTTACACGTGATCATTCGATCATATTCATATTTCGATACGTACACTACTTTGTCAAGAACATTTTATCTTAAGGCAAAGCATTCCTCCGAAATCTTAAAGTGCTATATTTTTTAATTTTTGTTTTTGTTATAGAAAAATTATGAGTCATAGAGAGATTTTAAGTATAAGAAAGAAGTCTAAGAAAATCTCCATAGAAATAGTTGGTCAGAAGTAATGAAATTTGATAAATTCAAAAAAGTTATAAAGAACAACATTAGACGTTTAAAGAAGAGACCAAAAAACCTCGAACAACAATACTCCCAAGTAAAGTGGAACATCACGTCCATACAATAACATAATTAACTAAACTCAAATGGAAGACCTTCAGCTCCTTTCTTATGAACCTCCATCAATATATTTTTATTATAGTATGACGTATCATGTATATGTTAAAAATGACCCTAAGATTGTTAGTATCATAAATGTTATTCCTCATTGTCTCAAAGTAGTCATTGCTATTGCTTAGGTTTCATATCACCGTCCCCAAGTTATTTGGAATTGAACCATAGTTATTGTTATGGTTATAGTATGCAGTTACAAAGAATTAATGCAATTATCAACCAAGTAGTAGGTGACATTTGAATGGAACTGTTCAAAACTAGATATTCTAAACCAAAATTTTGACACATAACATATTAAAATCTCACAACATAATTTTGTGAGCACTGATCTCACAAATATCCACAAATAATAATAAAGACAACCTTACTTTCCTAGCAATAAATAAGAAAAAGGCATGTTGCTAAACATATTTTTCAAAAAAATAATCTATTGGGCTGTATCCAAGTTTACATATTTTTAAAAAAGATTGTTAGTCTCATAAAGAGTTATCACTACAGTAAAAATGATCTTTAATGACAATTAATCACTCAATTGTCGTTAAATATGTATTTTCAGAGGCAATTGGTACTCTCTATAAATGTCCCTAAAGTATATAGCAACATTGAATCTAATGACAATTAATTAATGTCGGTAAAGGCTCTAGCACTCTGCGTTAATGTGCATATTTATTGCCGATAAAAAATATTTATGTTATAGTGTATTTTGGACATTTGTTTGTTTCAAGAAAACTTGTTCTCTTATTATGCCCAAAAAGAAGAGACGAAGAAATATGACAAGTTACTTAACTTGCGACAAAATAAGTGGACTAATTGTGTCTATAATAATATTTTAGGAAGAGTGCAATGACATACAAATTGTTTGTACCTAAGAAAAAATAATTAAAATAATATACTAACTATGGCAAGCAAGAGAGCAAACTGTTTGGTTCTTTTAACAAACTTCATCATTGGTTCTGTATTAGTTATCACATATTTATTGTTGTGTGCTATCAATTATAACACAACCCACAAGCAATTTTTCCAAAAAATAGATGAAAAAACCTGTAGAAAGGGACAAAAGAAAAGATAAATTTTCAATCATCCTCACTGAAATTTTTAACCGAGGTCAGAAAAAGTTACCAAAATAGCAAATAGATACATGAATCACTATGACTTACAGTAAAAGATTAAGCTTCATAAAATATGAGGAAGAAAACTTTGAGGAATGAAACACACTTCATAAGAAGTTTAACTAATGTATTTGAATTCGACTCCCCTATAGCAAAAAAAATCTACAAATAATAGTGACAGAAATAAAAGTTTTGTTTACTAAAGAACCAAATGTAATGAATTCAACGATTTCAATAGCGTTATGAGTTGTGAAATGAGAGGTGCAAGAGTAGTAATGTCGCATTGCAATCAAAATTAATATTCTTTAATTTGTTTATACGAAGAAACCTGTAGAAAGGGACAAAAGAGTAGATCAATTTTTAATCATTTTTGCTGAAATTTTTAACAGAGTTAAAAAAAAGTCACCAAAATAGCAAAAAGAAATTGTCATAATTACACGAATCACTATGACTTATAGTAAAGATTAAGCTCCATGAAATAGCAGGAAGAAAACTTTGAGGAATGAAACAAACTTCATAAGAATCTTCATTAATGTATTTGAATTCGACTACCCTACAACGTAAAACACCTACAAATAATAGTGGCAGAAAATAACTTTATTTATAGACAACAAAGTGTAGTATGAACAAATGCTTAGTGTGCCTTATCGGAAAGGTCACAACTCTTTTGAAAAGTTACAACCCTTCGGAAATGTCACAACCTTTCATAAAAGTCACAATTTTTCATAAAAGTCGCAACTCTTCGTAAAAGTCACAACTTTTCATAAAAGTTACAACTTTTGATATAAAAGTCATAACTTTTCATAAAAGTCACAAATTTTTCATGAAAAGGGAAGGCTAGTTTTAGAAATAAATAAATTAAAAGGGAATTTTGATTTGTGGTGGCGCCACGTAGGCGGGCCTAGAATTCTCTTTTATATATATATATATGATATGATTGAATTCCCGCATTTCTAATACACACTCTTATTCCTCATTTTTTCCATATAAAATAATACTTAAACGTTTGCATAACTCTATTCGACGATTAGTTATTTGTTATGCAATCAATAAGAAAGCTGCATTATCTTATCCAATATTTTGCACTGAGATTAATTATTCCAACCAAATGACCCATAAGGTCTTATATTAATGAAAAATGATCAACTTTAATAATACAAATTTATTTTTATTGACTTATTATTATCAAAGTGAGATTTTTTTTTCTTTTTTTTTGTATCTTAATGGCTAATGACAAAGGCTTTTTAATATGCGGGTCATTTTATAAGAAAATATAGCAAAATTTATGATTGTACTTTACAAAATAATTCAATGTTTGCGTCAGAATTTTAAAATTTGTGTTATTAATCCGTCGATAACACTGTCATCTTTTAAACATTAGAACCTCAAACGGCTAATTTTCAATCCCCCAAACTAAATTAACCATGCATTCTCAAGTTTCAAATCATCCAAATAAAAGTCAAACATTATTCAAGTATATATATTTAAGTGATATTTATTAGAGTATAGTGGTCAAGTTTAAACTATTTAGCAAAGTTCAGGAGCAAATTTAAATAACTTTACATAATTCAAAGGCTAATTTCATTTTTTTTTTCTTGTAAAGAAAAGCTATGCATCGAAAAGCTTATGTCATTTGTTAATAAAAACAAACTCACTTTTGTATTAAGAAAAAAATAGATCTAAAAAAATAGCTATGCATTGAAAAGCTTATGTCATTTGTTAATAAAAACAAACCGACTTTTGTAATAACAAAAAATAAATCTGACGTCAAATATTAATGGAGAAAAATAGGGAAAAGACATAAATTTCCTTTGAACTTGTCCTGAAAAGTCAGTTACACGCTTAAATTATAGTGGCGAATTACACACCTAATCTTGTTCAAAGTGATATTAATACCCCCTTCCGAAGACAATCTCAGTTTTGTGTAAAAAGGTGTTGTACACGCGTTTTCACACGTAAATAATATTATTTTAAAATCTTTTTCCTTGATATTTTCTTTAACTTTTGCAAAAAATTAAAAATCTGGGCATAGTCCTTCTCTCACCATACATATCTCTTTTTAAAATCTATTTCTTCTTCCTTCTCCATTGTTCATAAATTGAAGCAGAAAATAAAAATTTGAAGAGAAAAGAGGAGTCAGTAAGTCGATTATCAAGCATAGAGATGTTGACGGCGGTGATAGGTGATGGGCAACACCATTGTGGTCGATAGAACAAATAAAAAATTTCAGATTTGTAAAATTCTTTAAAAATCTTGATAAATATGTATGCAAATCAAGCATTTCATTAGTATTTTTTGTGTGTAATTGATTAATCAAATATGCTATTGATGATATGAGACATAAAAATAACATTGTGGTGATGGTTGGTAGTTCTCCGGCAAGAATAGGAAGACAAAAATTGAGAAGTCATTTTCTTTGGTGAACTTTTGAAAAATTTAGACAATATAATCATGAATTTTATGCATAAATGTCATAGAATTTTCAATAGAAATCATTATCTTTCTCATGATTTTTTTTCGGTGATCTTCTTCGGTGAATCCCCCGGCGAGTTCGAACGGAAAAATCATGAATTTTAAGTTGAAAATTATTAACTTTTTGATGAAAGTCATCATCTTCTCCACCCCTTTCTATTTTTTAAGAGTTCCTCTTTATGGGTAGAGTGTTGGATGTGCTTCCATAAAATAATCAATGGCTACAAATGCAGTGATTCCTTAAAAAGAAGAAAAACTCAAAATAAAGAAAAATGTAAAAACTTTAAAGAAATTGAGGCCACCAATAAAAATATTTAAAAAGAAAGAAAATTGAAATAATTAATATATTAAAAATTATAATACATAATTATATAATGACCAATAAAATAGTGCAATGTGTTGAAATTCGTCATTTTAACATATAATTTTTTCTTCTTATGCACCTTAAGGAAGGTGAAGACACTTTTTTTGCCATATCACGTTTTAATGGGGTATTAATATCACTTTGAACAAGATTAGATGTGTAATAGGTCGTTACAGTAGTTTAAGCATGTAACTGATTTTTCGACACAAATTTAGAAGAAATTTATGCCTTTTCCCGAGAAAAATATAAACATTCCATAAAAGTTCAAAGTAATTTTGAACATTTGCAGTTATATTTAAACTAAGTAATTGCCTTTAAGAAATATTAATTAAAGTGAATATATGTTTCTACAAATGACATGTTGTATTTGTTAATGAGCCATGTGCAAATATTAAGTGCTAGTAATCTTCTTGTTCTGTTTTTTTTTTAAGGATAAAAGTGAACAAAAAGAAAAAGAACAGAAAAAAAGATGCTAAGAATCTGTTTGACCATAAAAATTATTCATATATTTTTTATTTTTTTATATTATTTAAAAATTAATATTTGACTATAAAAATTCCAAATTAAAAAATAATTTATAACATATTTTTCAACTTAATTTCACTTTTGAAGTTCTATCCAAGTACATTCAAACATGTACACTATTACAAATATTCTTTTGAAAAAAAAAACAATTTGACCAAACCCTAGTAACTAAGACAATTGTTGTATGCAATTTGACTAAAAGTGGTGCAACAGATGAAATTATTCCTCTCTTAATTAAATGTCTTTATAGTTCGAGTCTTGATTATGAATTTTTTTAATAAAAAATACTTCCACCTAAATAGGGTTTTATATTACACGAATCTAAAATAACCGAGCTTTAATGCGAATACGGAAAAAAGAAGTGAAGATAAGGAAAAGAAGCACAAATGTTGGCACGTTGCAAAAACAAAAGAAAAAAGATATAAAAAGTTAAAAATGTGTGTTTGTTTTTTGGTTAGTCAAAAGTTTGAACCTTGACTCACTATGGTTAGGTAACACTATTTTCTGTGTCTGTCTTTCTTTTGTCTCTCTATAAAAACATTGTTTCTTTCAACTTTCTCTCTTTATTTATCTCTCTTTTCAGCAGATCAGTGTTTCATCTTCCAGATCCTCTGGTTAGTACAATCTTTAACTTAAATACACATCTTTATTATCTCTCTCTATATAAAAATGTAATCTTGCTGGTTTTTTTTTGAAAAAAAAATGGTTAATTTCCAAATGTTTTAGGGCTTGTTGTGGTTCAGAATCAAAAAATGTTGATTGTAATAAATAGATGATTGAATTAAATGTTAAAGAATAGGAAAATTGAAAGTTGGTAGCTGTTTTTAAGCTTTTACACATATATCTTTATGTATAAATGTTAAGTTGTTGCTTTTTTAAATGCTTTTTTCTGGGGTTAGTTTTTAAAGGCTTTAAGGTTTGGAGTGTTTCAGAATCATGAATGCTAGTGAGTAGGGTGTTGAATTGACTGTCTTATCTGTAGTTTTATTTATGCTGTTATTATTATTATTGGAGTGGTGGGTAATTTGTGAAGAGGCTGTGTCATCTTGGATGAATTAAAGGGGGTTGTAGTCACTTCTTTGTTATTTTGGAACTGATTAATTGTAATGTATGGTATAATTTTGTGGTTAATAGTGATAATCTCGTGAAGTTTATTTACAATTATTGGAATGAGATATGTTTGAATAGAGTGGAAGGGGTATAGATGACAGTTGAAACGCACACAAACCAGTTCAACAACAACAACATACCCTAAATATATATTCCTGCAAGTGGGGTCTGTCAAGGGTAGTGTACGCAAACCTTACTCCTACTTTTGCAGGGTAGAGAGGTTGTTTCGGATAGACTCTTGGCTCAAAAAAGTCATTTTTTCAAAAAAGGTTTGAAAGAAAATTGATGATTCGTGTAGCTGGCCCAAATTAATTTGCTATTGAGGCTTAGTTGATTGATAATGAGGATTCAACTGCCTTTTGTTTCTTCTCTTTCTGAGTTTCCTTGCAACAATGAAATTCTGAACTTAGTTCCGAATTGATCGTATGACATTTTCATTCATATGTTTGTGTATAATTGCAAACATGGGACAATGGAGACGTACTTTGATTATTATGTAGATCCAATTGAACTGCAGTTGCAGTATAGTCTTTTGTGCATAAGTACCTTATTGGCTTATTTTTATTCTGTTAATTATTTGTTTCTTTGAAAATTAGGCATACATGGACATCATAAAGGAGCTGTAACAACAGATTTGAGATCCCTAGTTTGACTATCACGCAGGCCTATGCTGTCGGTGGTTTTCGAAAATATGGGCTCGTTGTGCAGCAGAAACAAACACTACAGTCAAGCCGATGATGAGGAAAATTCTCAGGTATGAGTTGTACGAAGTAGATTTGGAATTTTGGTATCGTCCATAGTGTTGTCGATTAGCTAGGAGAGCGAAAAATATTTCTAACATAACCCCCAGTGTCCTGACTAGATCATGTGTCTTCAGACTGCAGAGATAGAAAGACGGATTGAACAAGAAACAAAGGCAGACAAGCATATTCAGAAACTTCTTCTACTTGGTAAATAAGGAAAAAATATAGTCTTCAATCATCCTATGATCTAGTTATTTCTTACTTTGTCTTTGCTTTGCCTTTTCCTTTTATGGTCACCATACCCATGTAGTGATTTATGATGCCTACAAGCTATAGGCATATTCTATTTCTACATTCAGACTTGTTATATTTGAGGAGGCAATTTGTTTTGAACGTTGCTTTTCCTTGAAGCTTCTGCTTCATAAGATGCTGGTGGAGGAAGCATAGTGAAAAAATATTCTTTGGAATATTGTTGTAGCATAGAGGAACTTCCACCTCTAAGTTGACTTATTTGTGGAATTCTTTATTCTTCCTTATCTTATACTTAGTATTCTTTTGCCATATTTTAAACTTATTGTTGTGTGTTTGCTGGTTTATGTCTTGTTTGACTGTCCTTGCTGAATGCTGATTTTTCTGTTGTTTCAAGGTGCCGGAGATTCGGGGAAGTCTACGATTTTTAAGCAGGCAAGAGATCTTATAAAATATCTATTAAGATTTCATTACTCCCAAAATGTTTATGTTAATGTGTTGAAGTGTGTGACCATCTTATCTAAAAGGTTAAGTTGTCGCACATCTTTATTACTTACTTATGTCTTCAACGTGTCGCCACATGTGCCGTATGGATCTTATCAACATCCGTGAATGCTAAATTATAGATTGAACTGCCGAGCTTGATTCTTTTTGATGAGCCAATCGCGTGAACTTTTTTTCTGATAATGGGTAGTGGTGATACTCGAATCCAATGGCGGAGGCAGGATTTTCACCAAGGGGATTTAGAATATGAAGAAGTAAACATGCGAAAATTAGAAGAAAATAAACGCAGCAAGCGGCGAAGGGCAAGACTTACCTTAACCCACTAAATTTTAATACGTCTTGTCATGGCCCATTTAACATTTCTTCTTGCTTTTGCCTTTGCTCTGTCAAGCCCTTTTTAAAAATTGTCTTTTTTCCTTTCATTTTGTAGTGTTCTACTTTATTTTAAACTCTCTTTTTCCCGGATTTGTGCCCCTTCAATCATGTATTATCTTTGAAAATCGTAAAGGTTCTATAAAAATGTGTATGGATTGAATTACTAATTTAATAATACATATTTAGTACTCAACAACCATTATTTTTTTTTTGAAAAGTACTCAACAACATCAATATTTTTAATGATGCAAGTATAGCTGGAAGTTGTTGGGAATGCGAAAGCTAAAATAGGGGAAAATACTGCAGTGAGCTTGACTTTAACTAGCGACCTTGGGAAAAATTTGAACCCCCTTGACCACAGAGATAAACTTCTTGGCTGTGTCAAATGGATTCATTATGGAATATATACACACATAAAAATTAAATTTTACCTGTATATACGGCAAAGGGGGTTCCACCCCTAGCTCCGTTCCTGCTCGAACCCAAGACTTTTGCCTGCTATGATAACGTGTTAAATGTATCCTTTCATCTTAAAGTTTAAGTTGTTAGTGAGCAAATTTTTATTTACTTTATTATATGTTCTACAAAATGTGTTTTTCTTAACTCCAGTGTGCTCTATTATTTCTGCCATGCAGATAAAACTCTTGTTCCAAACTGGCTTTGATGAAGCAGAGCTAAAGAACTACATCCCTGTCATTCATGCCAATGTTTATCAGACAATAAAAGTACGGAATACTTGAAAGGGTGTGTTGGTTATTTCCTTTTTTGCAAAATAGGTGCTGCTTGCTAGAGAGACATGCATGTATAGAAATATCATACACATGATTGATAATGAGTGTCAATTACCATGTGTCATGGATACTGACATTCTTACATGGTGGGTGCTTGGTGCCATAACAGATATTACATGATGGATCAAAGGAATTAGCTCAAAATGAATTAGAGGCCTCAAAGTATCTTCTATCAGCTGAAAATAAGGTTTGTGTTATTCGTTCTTATGCAATTACCAGATATTTGGGCTGCCATCTTGAAGTCATTTAGCCAAGGGAAACCCATGAAAGTGAAGGAATGAGATTGCTTGTCTTACTTAGCTGCATAAACACGTATTTCTTTGGCTCCAGGAGATCGGCGAGAAGCTTTCAGAAATTGGAGGCAGGTTGGATTATCCTCACCTGACTAAGGATCTGGTGCAGGATATTGAAGCTCTTTGGAAAGATCCTGCTATTCAAGTAATTTTGCTTTGGGTTAAGCACTTTGATTATTTATTTCAGTTTCAAGTACTTTCTTTGGGCTCGTTGATTTGTATAAACTTCACAAAAATGTTGTTTTTTTACTTATATAAATAAATGATAATTGAAATGATCAATTCATTGAAATCAATCAATCAACTATGCCTCAATCCGTAACTAGTATTTTAACAACCCCAAAGTAGTTGGGGTTTCTCGACATGGTCCGGTATATATTCTGCTCTCTTGGGAGCATTTCACCTCTCCTTCTAATGCCATTTGTTGGTTGGTCTTTAAGGAAAAATCAGGAGTTCTGCAAAACTAGAAACTTTTTAAAATCTTGCTCTTATTACTAATCGATCTTATGTGAAGAGCCAGAAACTACTAAACCGCATTCCTAACTAGTTGAATTTTCTATATAGATCATTTTCCATTTTGTTATAGTCTTAATTAAGTTCATATTTATTCCTAGATATCACAGATCTTGTCAGGAAACTTGTCTCCGTGTGATTTTAGGATTCCCTTGTTCCATTTTAGCACCTTCATTCACTTAAGTGTCGTACCTTCAGACTGGTGCATTTGAATGGACATGGCTTGATAATCTGAACCTTCTCATTTTATTGTGTATCTATGTTGCTTGCACCTTTTTTCCATAAGCCTTAGTGGATGATACCTGGGCTAGTGGGAGATAACAGGTACCTAGTGGAATAGTTGAGGTGTGTGCGAGCTGGTTGGTTATCACCGTCATAAAAATATGTATGTTACTTGCACCTTTTGTCAGAGGTGCTTATCCTAATTTTGTCTAGACTTATATGACTGCAAATTCATCTTAACTGTCACATTTTTAAGACACTCATCTTGGGAATATTTTTGGGCTGTAAAGGCCCATCATTCACTCTCACGCTGCCCGTCTTTGCCTTTCACTATATTTGATATCTTCCCATTGCATAACGATCTCATAATACTCTACATCAGTCATCTCTTCTAACTCTATATTTTACATCTTTGTCTATCCTGGCATTCATTCTCCTAAAAGACTGAGCTTAGATATCCGAACTATTCATATTTAGCACCACAATCCATCACTTTACCTTCATTTTTCTTGTGTGTGCTAAACTGGCAATGCATATAGACCGTCTTACTTCAACTTGTCCCAAAGCCTCATTCTTTAGATTGCTTTTCCATAGTTCTAATTTTTAATCTCATTGAAGCAAATCACTTTAGTATGTGATTATTCATACAATAGCTGATCAGAGATTCTGATTAATAAAACAGATGATTGAATCAGGTATAAGATCCGAAATATATGAACCCTTAGGGTGTGTTCAGAATGAAGGAAAATGTTTAAAATAGAAAATATTTTCTAGGAAAATAATGGGTTTCTTACTTGTTTTCTTGTGTTCAATATGTAAGCAAAAAATATTATCCTGAAAGCATTTATGAATATTCAAAAAAAAAAAGAAAGCATTTATGTATATTCTAGACAAATACTATGGGAGGTAGGCTAGGGGTGTGGGGTGGTGGGGATAGGGGGCCTGGGGGGTAGGGGTGTGAAGATGAGGTGTGTTGGCTGGTGGAGACACAATTAATGTGGAGTGCCACTTGTGGAACTTGTTTTTCCTACTTCCACTAGGGAAGTCATTTTCCTCATTTTTAAGGACCTTGTTTTCCTATAGAAAATGTTCTCAAAATTTGTTGACCAATCGAACATTAGAAAATTGGAAAATATGTCTCCCTCCGTAACGAACACACCCTTAATCTTTTATTGAGTAAAGATTAACTTTTCTTTACTCTGATTGAGTTCTTTCTTTCTTGTAGGAAACTCTGTTACGTGGTAATGAACTTCAGGTTCCAGATTGTGCCCATTATTTCATGGAAAACTTGGAGAGATTTTCTGATATACATTATATTCCAACAAAGGTAAGAAATATCAATGAGGTATTTCCCGTTTAGGAGTTGTGCTTTCATTGCTATAATAAAATTTATTCTTATTTTCATATTGAATTTGCAAAGAAATCATAACCATCTGTTCTCCAATTCTATCATAAAACTATCCTCAACATGATGTTAAATTCACAATTGTACATATCAGTTTTGGCTCAGATGCATTATTAGAAGTATTTTATGTTTGAGTTTTGGTCTTAGGGGTGTCAAACTGTCGATGTGAACTGGAAAGAATGGTAGTCTCGACATGTATAACTTTGACAGGCTGGGCCAAACCAATTGTCTTTCTTATCTCATTATAACCCACCCATTTGACAACCCTGGTGTTGGTAAATATTTCAAAATTCAAACTGCAGTTTGCTATTGTTGAAATTTACTTTTAGTTATGGCAGTATATTTTAGTCTAATAAGTTGCTTAGGTTTAGGATGATTTGAATTTTAAATTTCTATTAGGTTTTGTTTAGTTGAGATACAGTATTAGGTTTGTTGAATTTTAAATTATGCAGATTTTGTGTTTTAAGTTGGTTATTTAAAGCCCTTATATGCTTCACAAAATCATTGAGAGACATTTTTAATCAATACTTTCAACCTTTTTGCTGCACCATCTTTTTGAAGAAAAAAAAAACAGTTATAGTTAAATACGCTGTTTAACTCCCAAGATACTTGCTATTACTGTACGCTTTCCCTTGCTTACCGTATATGCCTGTATATAATTTTCTATTACATTAGTGGCATTCTTTATATAGGAAGTGTAAGTGTAAGAAGTGCAAGTGTTGCTTGTCTATTGCTGGTAAAGGAAAATGTGGTCATCTATCAAGTTCTTGTAGTTGCTGTTCAATTACTCTCAATTGCTATAATTTCTTTCGTCATGCATAGTATCTTGGATTGCATCTGGTGATTTGTATAGATTTTCTTTTCTAAAGATGGGTTACTTTTATTTTTATCTATTTATTGTACTCTTATACACTCCTTTAAGTGCTGGTTAGATACTTTTCCTTGCCAAGCACAACAAAATTCTTTGATGATGATGGTTGTGATACTTGAACCAAGGAATCTTGCCTATTCTGTTCATGTTGACTTGTCTAGACTACCTCATTTAAAATTGTAAGATGTTAGAGAGAAAAAACTTTGTTTATTTAATGATGTCTTTAACACTGATACCATATATGGATTATAGCTGATTTTATTTACTTTATTGGAGATCTTAATAGAGTAATCATTTTTCTTGTTATCTTGTAGGAGGATGTTCTTTTTGCCCGGATTCGAACGACGGGTGTCGTTGAAATACAGTTCAGGTGAATTTTCACGCATCCTTGAACTGTCCTCTTATCCATTTCCTAAAACCTCACTTTTAGTGGTTTTTTTACATTTTGATCTCTTGAAGAAGTGTTGGTTTAATCTAGAGCCTATAAACTACTACCTTTTACTGGATTTGCAAGCAAAGTGAAAGAACTATCTGAAACACTAAGTTTTCTTTGTTCTGTCGGAACAAGACATATGTTGGTTGAAATCCTTCCTACTATCTCTTTTGTAGGCAGGTCCTATCTGCCTTGAAGAGCAGGCTTATATACACGTCTTTCTTCTTGTAGCATTCAATGAATTACGTGATATGCTTTTCTCTGTGTAAAGTCATAGTCATGCTGTTGAAATATTATTAAACTAGTTGATGTGCAGTTTCTGTTTATCCCTCATCTGTTGCCTAAGTGCCTACATGTGCCTGTCAAAGTAGGTACATTTATATGTCCTTGCATTTCTTGATTATGATCCAGTTCTTGTGGTCCTCGAACGATGCAATTGTTTATGACTTTGTATTTTTGTTTTCTTACAAGATACATTGTATTCTTTCTACTTACGGTGGATAGCTTTATAACTACCAAAATATCTGCAGTCCAGTTGGAGAGAACAAAAAAAGTGGAGAAGTATATAGGCTTTTTGATGTTGGAGGTCAGAGAAATGAGAGAAGAAAGTGGATTCATCTATTTGAAGGTGTAACAGCAGTTATATTTTGTGCCGCTATTAGTGAGTAAGATTTCTGTTCCTAACTTTCTGAAATTTCTAACATCATTTACTTTTAAGTCAACCCGAATCTGGACTTGATCATAATTAGCAGTACGTGGATCATGTAGCTTTCCAGAATGAGAAAGGAAATAAATCATTAGTTAATCTAGGTCAAAAGGATTTGAAATTTGTGAGTAGGAAATGATGCAACTGCATACTTATCATTGTTCTATTTTTCACTTCAGGTATGATCAAACTCTATTTGAGGATGAAAGAAAGAACCGAATGATGGAGACCAAGGAACTCTTTGAGTGGGTCTTGAAGCAACCATGTTTTGAGGTCAGTTTTTTGTGTCTGCTAGAAGACAATGCTTGGTTTGGGATCTTGAATTATACAATATCCACTTGTATCAGCTTGTAGTCATGGATCTTTTTTGTTATATACATTTGCATCACTTTTTTTTTTTTTTTTTTAAAAAGCAAATAAATCAGACCAGTTAAGAAGTTGACACTTTATTCTTTGTGCAGAAAACTTCCTTCATGCTGTTTCTCAACAAATTTGATATATTTGAGCAGAAGGTTCTGAAAGTAAGTACATTTATCTAGTAGGGTGTCTGTCTGTGGAACTGTTCTTTCTCATCTAAGAATAATATCCCGTGGTTGTAGGTGCCCCTCAACGCTTGTGAGTGGTTTAAAGATTACCAGTCAGTTTCAACAGGAAAACAAGAGATTGAGCATGCTTATGAGTAAGCTTTTTTCATGTGCAGTACTTTTATAAATGAGAACATATTGATCCCACAGAGAACATATTGAGCATGCTTATGAGTAAGCTTTTTTCATGTGCAGTACTTTTATAAATGAGAACATATTGATCCCACAGATGGATTTCTTGGGCTCTTCAATAATTACTAGAATTTTCCTGATTTGCTTTTCATCACATAACTAGGGGGAATAAATCTCTCGAGTAGGTTGTACACACAATTAATTCACATAACTTCTCACCCTTCGGGGTGGCCCAGTGGTTTGAGCGTGAGACTTCCATGATGGAGGTCTCAAGTTCGAACCCCTTGCCAGCGAAAGCAAGGGGTTTGCCTTCTGGGTCGAGCTCGTTGCACCAGGCTTGCCTAGTGCGGGTTACCCTGTGTGGTTTGCGAGCTATTGCATAGGAGCGGGGGTTTTACCTTGTGCGCACCCAAAGGGTAGCGGTTGCGGGTTTCCCTTGTTATAAAAAAATAAAATTAATTCACATAACTTCTCTGTAGGACTTCTAGCAGTCTATAGCTATTACGATTGACTTGCACGTTAGATGGGAGAACATAGTTAATTTATTTGTGTTTTTTTTTTAATTGACTATATTGGTCTATTTTCTGCGTTTTGGGTTTATCATTATGAACCAATAATTGGATCTTGGGGACGTGGCCAGAGCTCAGTCTTTCCTTCGACATTCTTGTTTAATTCACGTGCTAAATGGTCTATTCTGTATTTTGATGTACTATTTAGGTTTGTAAAGAAAAAATTTGAGGAGTCATATTTCCAATGCACTGCACCAGATCGTGTGGACCGTGTGTTTAAGATCTATAGAACCACAGCCCTTGATCAGAAGCTTGTAAAGAAGACGTTCAAACTGGTAGATGAGACCCTGAGAAGGAGAAACCTATTCGAAGCAGGTTTATTATGAAATTCTTTAAATTTTTCAAAAAAAAAACAGAAATGTTCATACCTTGAAAAATGCATACAAGTTTTGAACAGTGAGGTTCAAATACAGAAAAAACAGGCTATGGTGGGGGGTATCATATCAGATTCAACAATTTAAGTTTTGTCCATGTTAGGTCTCTAAGCACATATTTCTTTCTATATCCTGGTATTATTATGTTCTACTTACAAAACAGATTGTTCAAAACAAAAATTGATATTCAAGTATATTCTATTGATGTTCATTTTGTTGAATGTTGTAACATTCTCACAGCGCGAAGTTGTACATGCATTGTTGGTTAACCTTTTTCTATCTCGTGCTTTATTTAGTTTATCGTTTAGCTCTCACCCAGCTTAAGCTATTATTGTGATGTTATTCCAAAAAGCCTGTTCAAGATTTCAACTAGTGTTGGTTTACAACCCTATGTTGGATTTTTTAACTGCAACTTTTATGGTCTTTGAATGTTGTGGTTTTAGGTTTTAGTTAACCTTTTGTGGTCTTTGAAATACAAGTAGGGCTGTCCATAATCCAAACACTTGTATGTGTCTAGCTAGGCCAGGAAAATACACACAAACATTTTGGTTTTATTTGGTCATGAAATTAATGTGAAAGTTAAACTTTCTGATTTAGGTTTGTTTTTGTGTTCTTATTGCATGTCTTATGTAGTTAAACTTATTTTATAAAATCAGGTCACCTAAAAGATAAAAAATTGATTGTGCGACATTGACAATGAATTGATGCAGGGGAATGGGAGTTAAGCGACACCCTTTTGTTGGAAAATTACATTGTATTAAGCCTCTTGACACAAGTTAAATGTTTAGTCTAGTGGTTAAGGGTTGTGAACTAGTCTCGGGCGCTAGGCTAGATGCTTTACCTCGTGTTTTCGGGTTAAGATCTAGTGTTTGTTTGGTCAAGCTGTCAAAAATAGCTTATTTTGAAAAACATTTTCAAAATAAATAACTTTTCAAAAAAGTAGTACCGCTAGAGGAAAATGGTTTATGTTTGGTTAATCCAATTTAAAAGTATTTATTAGATAAGTTGATTGTGTTTAACTAATCTTCTTAAGAATATATTCTTGAGCATCAAATTACGAATCAATTCATACGTACTATTATGATTATTTTTTATAGAGAAAAATTATTTTAAATAACTAAAATGAAAGATTTTAATTAAATTTGTATATTTATTTAACGCAAAAATATAATAATGAAAATTATATTTTTTTTATTGAGAAAAATGATTTTAAATAAAAGATTTTAATTAAGTTTGTATATTTATTTAACGCAAAAATATGATAATAAAAATTATTTTTTTTTATAGAGAAGTTATTTTAAATATCTAATATGAAGGATTTCTATTAAGTTTGTATATTTATTTAAGGGATAAGGGTCTGAAAAATATCCCAATTTTGGTCGAATTTGCTGTTGCGTTACTAAATTTTCATGAGGACCTATTACCTCTTTAGACAATTTAATAATGTATTTTTAAACCCCCTGAACTATTTAATAGTGTATTTTAAAGGTATATATGTGCCCACGTGGACACATTACTATTTATAATTTTGCATTATTTTTTATGTCCACATGGGCAAATATATATGTTTAAAATACAGTATTAAATAGTCTAGGGAGGTAATAGGTTCTCATGAAAGTTTAGTATCGCAACAACAAATTCGACCAAAGTTGAGTTATTTTTTAGACCCTTATCCCTTTATTTAACGCAAAAATATGATAATTAAAATTGCATTGTAAAGAAGAGGTCCCAATGAATACCCCAGTTTCGTTTCTCAAAATTTAAATCAGGTCAACTTTGATAAAAATATAATATTTTCTTTGTTATACGACCTGAGAAGAATACAATTTAACATGTTTCCTATAAATTTTCAAATATTTAAAATTTAATGAAAATTACTGTGTTAATCTAACTTTTTTTCAACGTATAAATGCACATTATATATAAAGCATATTCGTAATTAATAATATTATTCTTTATTAACAAAAAAATTAATAATCTTATAGGTCATGTATGCATATTAATATTAAGAATTAAAAGGAAATGATCTATTCTTCTATTTCTATACTAAAAGAAAATAATGTTTTATGATAAAAATTCAATAAATTAATGAGGAATATATTTGATAAATATGTATTTATGATAAGGATAGTTTTGTTTTAGAAAAAAAAAATTGCTTTTTTTTTTTTTTTTTTTTTAAT